>JZKD02S1595285.1:0-10046 GCA_000966675.3 Picea glauca
GCCCACTTTTCATAGTACTCTCTGTGTGGTGTCAACTCGTTCGATGATCACCGAAAGCTACGTGTCTGTATTTCATACTAAGAAGAAAAATTATAGCCCTCCCTTGCCCATATTTAATCTTTATTAGTCCATGCCCTTCGGGCTGCAGGGACTATAGTAATCGATTCTGTTTTTTTCATTAGTTTGGCACTAAACCCAATAACTTTAAAATTATAACTTTTAAATAACTTTTAAATTATAATTTTTTTTTAAGTAAAGTTTTTATAAATTATAAATTTTAAAATCCATATCATTTAACTTAATGTTTAGAATGAGGATCTTATTTGGCCTCTTCATGAGGCATATGCTAACAAATTTTAGCTTAAAATCCCCGATAATCACACATTTGATAAGTAATTTACTTGAAGGTAAGTAATGCTAGAACTAAGTTTAGCATTACTTCCCTCACATTAAATGTGATATAGTTTTTGTGATAGTTGAACCAAAGTTTGTAAACAAATTGAATAACGATTGACACATACTCCTTCCAAGCTGAATAACGATTGACACATGCTCCCTCCATAATCTCTCCAAGCCGAATAATGATTGACACATGCTCCCTCCAGCTTTTTGCTTCATGCATAGTTATGCAAACTGTCTCCATAGCTATCACACCTACCTTATCTATTTCATAGGAAAGTGAGGTATCGTTTATTCTTGCTTCGGTTGTCCTCCCTCTCAATTGATTCTTGGAACTCTTACCTCTGTGATGGATCAATGGCTAGATCCACTTGCTGCTGTAACTACTGCATCTTTGTTGTAACTACTGCATCTCCTCATGAAGGTCATGTGCAGGTTGCTCACTGTTTTCTACAATGCTCATCCAATTCTGAACACTCGAGTGGATGAACTTTCTCTGCTCTATAGTTGCACCTTTCTCTATAGTTGCACCTTGGACTGTTCTATTTGCATGGCCAGGGGGAAAATCTATTCTATAAGCTCATCTTGTTCCAGACCCTCTATGCCACAAATCATTAACTGAATCATCAATTGTGGTTGTTGTTGTCTCTGCGACTTATTATGCTCGTTGTGGATATGGAACTCATGAGTATGCTGGACCTGTAACCGCTCCTGCAACTTCAATAACAACAACTCTCCCCATGGAGTATCCTCCCGAACAATTGTTGAAGTACCCTCCTTTGTTGTATCCTCCTGAGAAGCCACAATAGAAGAAGAAAGTTGCAGCTCTGCAACCGACCTCCACTCAGACACCTCCAACCAACATCCCTCTATTCAATTTGGGTTTTCTAGTCGCTACACACCTCCAACCAACATCCCTCTATTCAATTTGGGTTTTCTGGTCGTTGCATTCCGTATTTTCTCGGTTCTTCTTGGATATTCTGGTGTTAATTCTTTTCAACCCCTAGTGCCTCAGTTTCATTTTCTCGGCTCTTCTTGGATATTCTGGTGTTAATTCTTTTCAACCCCTAGTGCCTCAGTGTCAGCCTGTGGTTCACCATTGTTTCATTGTTGAGGCTAAGGATTAATTCCAATTCAGAATTTGTCCTTCTTCCATTCAACCCCTACATAAATTACAAGGTGAAATAAATCAGGTGATTGAATACCGAATTTGACTCTGTATTTGATGCATTGGGTTCAAAGAAATTTTCATCTTCCCATTCTTTTTTTCATGTTTCTGAGGGGCCCTTTACTAACTGATATGACCAAGAAGGACTAGGAATGTCACACCTAGAGTTTCAATCTATATCTAGTTATATTTAGAGAGATTTAGATCTTTAGTGATGTATAGAGATTTTTAGTTTAGGAGGCTTCTGTTCTACTTATTGGACTTGCAGATGTCTGGTCTTGTAGAGTTACTCTGTACGTGATGTTAGTGGGTGCGTACCCATTCAAAGATCAAAATGACCCTAAAAACTTCTGGAAAGTGATACATGTGGGTTTATATGCTTTGTAATTTTGTATGGTGAGGTCTCAGGTTCGAACCACAAAGGCACACACTTCTGTTAACCTAGTTGGACCGCTGAAAGTGAACGGTGGTAAAAGAAAGTTGTTGGAAATTAAGTTTTTGGTATCAAATAAAATCATAATTAACGTTGGTCATTGAATTTCTTGAAACAATAACAGGTGAACCTTATACCTTGCAGACAGACATTTATGTAAGACCAGAAAATAACGGGGAAGAAAATAAGAGCAACAAATTCACCTTTGATTTGATCCCAGCACAGATTTGACAAAATTATTTTATAAAAACGACTCAAAAGAACCACACCTGTAGTTGATCCAACGGGGCTTTCAAATACTAGAGCGACGCCTCCTCTCCTTGCCTTCTTGATGTCGACCTAAACTTATCAATCCCAGACATTTCTAATTCGTGATGTGGTGGTAAAAGTAGCTGGATTACTCTTCTTATTGAATACGCTGTGAAATTGAACCACAAGCAGGTGGGCATGATAAAACACACTCTGAAATTGAACCAAAAGCACGTGGGCATGATAAAACACATGGAGAGTAATCATATCTGATGGGCAGGTGGGCAGATGCATGGTTGAGCCATATCTCCTGTAACCACGTTGGTCACAAGCATGAAGGCATATTTGCCATTTGGCTCCATCCTGCCATAAATAGTTCATCATGATGTTTTGAAATTATATTTTTTTATTATCACTTTTTTTTGGGGTGGATTTCCATTGTCACTCCGTTAGATCAGTATGGTTGATGTTTCATGCCCCGTTATGAATAAGTCAGAATCGTTACTTTCTAGTTGGGGATCATTGTGGTGGGTTAATGCTGGTAGTTGGGTTAAACCTGTAAAACATTGTGGTATGAATAATGAAATGAAATATTTGAACCCCTCTCTTTCGTGAACGTTGAGACTCTCCTCCGGACGAGGTTGTTTTTAATACATACACTAAAGACACTGAATGGTTAGGTGTTGAGAGAATCTGAGCTATGGAAGCTTGCTACCTTAGGAGTAGGGTTATGTAGCTTAGCGAGTGAGATGAAAAGTTTGAGTGGTTTTTTTTTTTAGGGATGAGTTATTTCTGTGTTATGAGTGGGTGTTGGATATTCCACAAACACGTTCAAACCAAGATGTTAATTTGAATCTATGTCATTCTGGAACAAGAGCTTTGTTTATATAACCATTTTGTCTTAATACAAATCTCACGCGAGCAAGGCTGAAACCAGAGTGGATTCAGAAGGTGGAGAAAGATCAAGTGGACCGTTCCCTTTCATTCAAGATGTAATAAGAGGGGGCATGGTGATAGAATAGTTTTTTTGGTAGAGAAAGAGAAAGCAGAGTGATGAAGTGAGAGGAGTTTAATTGAGTGCAGGGATTATCACGGAGGTTTGATCCTACCCTACATATGGTCGATGTCCAGTGATATGTTGGATGTGGACATGTCCAGGGTGAAAGGATAATACTTACGTAGAATTTTTTACGTATAGAAAGTAGGAAGGCGTTCTAATGACTAGGTGTAAAGGCATTCCTCTCGAATTCCCCCACTCCCTACCTTTTCGATCGCCTAACTACCGATTGTACCATTTTAGTTCGATGTCACTCACTATGGTCTCTCCAATCAATCGCTCTCCCCATACTTACGTCAGAGTGCAGCCTCATTATTGATTATATTATGTTACATCAATCCGACATTCGATCGACGAACACCGATGCCCCTTCATCTGAGCGAGCTTCTAATAAGTTCCCACACTATCTAGATTTTGAGTTTGATAAGCATCAATTTCATTTCTTCGTTTTTCTTATGATTCTTACTATCTTCTTTTTCTCTGAAGATATATACTTGTACAAAGTCGGGATTTCTTATAGGATTCTGATAGCCTTTATTAATTTCATCTATATTATACAACAATGTGTCCAATAAGGTGTCAGTTAGGACATGTGTGATAATTTCTATCTTTTCATGGATAATTTCGATCTCCTATTCTTGTGACTCTGCATTCCTTCTAGTTTTCAACAATTCTCTATGCATGTCATCTATATTATTCAAGTCGAAATGGGCTCCAACAACAAACTATTTTTCAAGCTATCGATAAACTCGCTCCAAGACATTCCTTCAGATAAACTATAACATTCCTTCAGGTAAACTACAACTTAAGACAGGGGCTTGTTGCTTAGCATCTCCCCTTGTTATTTAATAGAAGGGTGGATTTATTACGTAGATTGAGAGGATTCGGATGGCATGGTGCGTGGGTAATTATGGCTAGGTTAAAACATTCTTGGGAGTGTAACAATGGATTTGGAATCCCATGCTATCATGTCCACTTCCTCTTCCGAGAATAACATTGCGATGTCATCTTCACCAAAGGAACTTCACACATCAAATAACTTCAATAAATGATTGTGTACATGCACCATCTCAACTGTCATGCACTATCTCAACTTTCACTAGATGAGGAGGAGCCATTAATGAACTAGAGATATGTAATGAAGATGATGTGATCTTTTCCCGAATGAACATATGGAAAAAATACTTAGAATTCAATTAGATGGACAACAAGAAAGATATATATACCTTTCTTTAGAAATATAGACTATTTGAGAAGAATATAGGATTGAATTCAATTGTAAAAAAATAGGTCTTTAATCATGAACATGTAGGAAGGAGATGTTACTTCTAAAAGGAATATGCCTAGATCATTTGAGAGGGTTGGACCAAGGACTTTAGTGATGGAACGAATGGGATAGGACCTCAACCTAATGGGAGAGGACGAATATCGTAGAAGATAGTGGTCAGGACGACAGGAATAGAGCTACACAAAGAAAGACAAGTCATGCTAGCAGAGTGGCTTGACTTATGCTCAAACTAAGAAACATATGCAAATCCAAGTCCAAGCAATATAGGCACCATGAGAACTTTCTCTCACCATCGACAAAAACACAGTTAGTAAGTGATAACTTAACCTTCAATCTAACTCTATTTTTCTCCTCATTTTCTAGCTAGATGCACCAACTTTTGTCATGGATATCCACCAACAAGCTGCAATTAACAGAAAAAGAGACAATATTAATACATACCAACAAGAATATATTTTAATTCCTACTATTAATGCAAAAGGAAGGCATGATATGAGTTATTTTCCCGACACTAAAATACAAGCATTTTTTTCACCATGCTAGGAGTGTTTGGAGTGCTTCTAACCATCTCAGAGGAAGGCCAACCAATTCATTAGCGGTAGCCAATAAATCGGGTTCATTATCCATCCATAGAGAGTTAGTCGAACCAAATCCAACCAACTAGTTCGTTACCCATTACATCCCATAGAAAATCCAGTTCATTAGCCAGCCAGAGAGTGTTAGTCAAACCAGAGCCAACCAACCATTTTGTTAGCCATTACATCCCATAGAAACTCTAGGGGTCCCTGGTAGAGTAGTTCTCTTGATTCAACTCTTGCATTTGTCGTTCAATAACACAATTAAACTCAATTATATCTAGTATAACTTGGTAGAGGAATGATTCATATGAGTATAACTTGGTAGAGGAATGATTCATGCAAGGGTGTCAGGCGGTGAGGAGAAGAGGGTGCTAGGAGGTGAAGAGAAGATGAGGGTGTTGGGTGGTGAGGAGTAGAGGGTGCTAGGAGGTGAAGAGAAGATGAGGGTTCAAGGCGATTAGGAGCAGAGGTTTCCAGTGGGTGTGAGAGAATGGCCCATAGAATTGACTACATATCATTGAATCGACTGTAGTGAGGAGCCGAGGAGGGGATTACTTAGAGCATTGATTGCAGTGATGGCTCCAAACTAGAAAATGGGAAATTTATTTATTATAAACTATGAAAAATACGAAAACAATATTTCCCTCCTCCAGAGCTATTTAGTCTCATCAATATGTTGTGAGCTAATAAGAAAATGCCAATGAAACTCATAAAAGGATTTTTTAATTTTAAGAAAAAGGAATAAATACAAAATATGGAAAAAACATTGGGAAAGTGTGTAACAAACATATCGAAATGCACCAATTAATATACCAAAATGTACCAGGTAATAGGAATTCAGCGATAGTTGACTGCAAGGCGAATGCTAGAGTCCTTCGACGGAGACAAGGATTAACAAGAGATTTTAAGGAATGAAAGGAGCCTCTTTTATATATTAAGATTGAGTTGATTCATTTTCTTAATGGACCCATTGGTTCACAACATCTAAATATAATTCAGTACTAATTATAAGGTCCACATCTATGATAAAAGTAATCATAGTTCCTTCCATTAAAGTATCGTATTGATTGATTGAATTTCACAATCATAAATACAAAAATTGAAGAATATAAAAGATTTTTTTTATAAAAATGAACTAGGTAAGCACTAAAATATTATTTCTCGTCAAACATACATACAAATTTCTATACTTTCCACCCATTCCTTCAATTTTCATCTTTTATTTATGATTTCAAATACAATACTCAAGAATAATATAAAAGAGTTTACAAAATATCATTAGAAATGAAGAATTCTCATGCGTTGATCCGCTCCAATACATGTATTTTCCTACCAACCTTTTCCTAAAGGTTTCTCCTTCCTTTGAAATCCACCTTTCTATGCATAATAATCTACAAAGGTGTGAAGAGTTCTATAAACATGTGAAGAATTTGTTGGTGCACGATAATTAATCACAAATCCATTTTCACAATACTTCTCTCCCAACTATCTATTATTCCTTCCCTACAATTAGACTAAAGGGATGAATCATAATACACCTTTCTTACGGTCTATAACAATAATGCCAATGAAAACAATGCTATTTCACTTTCCATAGGGTCAAGGAAATAGATAAACGTATTCCTTCTTTTTTCACTACAATAGGCCCAAGAAAATAAATAAAATTACACCTTGGTTGCTAAACTAAGGCCAAAGAGAAGATTGTTTAGGATATGAAGATCGTAACAATACTTATAAATTTTACTTAATTCGAAATGATATTCAAATTAGAAGAACCTAGATTTTAGTTAGCCTTCAAAAGAAGAAAACCTTCTTCCTTAAAATCATTTAGAACCATTATTTCTTGTTAACCACATTATTAATAGCTTCTTAGCCAAGGGGAAAGCTCCCTAAAATTGTGGTTGAGATGACATTGAAAAAAATGTGTGATATCCAAATGAGGAATTGAATGCTAGCATGAAGTTAAATTTCTTCCTTCTTCTTGAAAATCAAATTATTTTTCTGATATTTTTCTTTTTAAGTTTTGTAATTCATTCCTATGTATCTTTCAAATCAAATTTAATCGTATCTCCAAATAAAATTTTATCCTTAGCAAACACATTGATTCTAAAATTATTTAATTAAAAAAATAACAAAGAATTTTCAATTGATTATGTTTAGATTAGTGATTCAATATAAAAATCCTAATTAAAGTGGGATTTCCCAATTTTCCAAGAATAACAGTGTTACAAGTCATTATTTCCATCGAGATATATATTCTATCAAGCTAGTCTAAATCTGCTCTATGTTTATTCCGTGATTCCATTTTCTTGAGATATCAATACCATTAAGGATTATACTTCACATAAGGTCATGAATGACTTGTAAGAACACAAATTTATCAAATCATTTTATCGATTTATAAGGAATAATAATAATTTATTATCAATAGTACAATTTAAATTACCCTTTTATATTTGACAAATTCCTAAGACCAATTAAGTATATGTATTAGTGATTATATATAATTACAAAAGAATAGTACAAATGTCAATATTTAATTAATATGATCCTGATTATCTCAGTACACGCATAGGAAAAAAAGGTACTATATAAATAAAGAAAAGAGAAACTTTTACACCTATTTAAGCTTGATCTTAAGAAATTCTAGAGGCAAATTCTAATTCACAATACTAAAGAAAATAATATGATTTCCTTAAGGAACTAGAATTCATACCTTAAAATTCTTTACGAGTTCTCTAATGCCATGGAAACCATTCTTATTGTTCCTACAGATGATGAAGTTTTTTCTTTGGATGACGTAGAGTTCGGGGTTAAGCGGATTGCAAATGGGAAATCTAAGTACATTGAAGGCTACCAAGCTGAAATTTTTAAAATCAGAGGGCTTATCCTCATCCCTCACATACATAATCACTTCAATTTAACAATGAAGCAAGGTTCCCTAAACCATGGACACAAAGCCTCATGATATCTATTTTTGAAAAAGGGGATAGAAACATTCCCTCTAATTATAGGACCATTATGATTAGTCTGAATTTAGCCAAGGTATACATAATTATTTTGGAAAAAAAGATAAGCCTTTGGCTAGAAAGTCACGATAAAGAGCTAAAGGCTAGGCCGAATTTGGGAGATATCATTCAAATGTGGACCATATTATTACCCTTAGGAACATTGCAGAGGAGTTATGCAATACTAACACCAATATTTTGCATTGTTTTGTTGACTTTAGAAAATATTTTGACACAGTTCCCAGGAAAACCCTTTGGGATTGGTTGAAAGAGATTAAATTTACTTTCGAGTTGAGGGATACTGCTATAAGGTTGTATGAGAACATTATTTCCAAGTTTAGGAACATTGAGGGTTGTTCGAAATAAATTAACTGCAATATTGGAGTCAAGAACGGTTGTCCCTTGTCCTTTATCCTCTTTGGAATATACATTGATAAGTTAGAAGAGTGTTTGGAAGACGCAGGTTGTGTCAGACGAAATATCATTGGTATAGTCATAAATATTCTTCTTTATGTTGATGATATTATTCTTATGGTAAGGAGTGTTGGGTATGTGTTATATTCTGGGTCCACATAGATTCCTTCACCGAAAATGATATGACCTAAATAGTGAATTTATTTTTGAAAGAAAGAACACTTCGACAACTTGCCATACAATTTGTTCTCTCTAAGGCACAACAACACCACTCGTAAGTGTTCCTCATGTTCTCTTTCGTTCTTTGAATAGATGAAGATATCATCTAGAAAGACCTGTACAAAGTGGTCTAAGTACTTTCAGAATACACCCTTCATGAGGCTCATGCATACTGTTGGTGCATTGGTCAAACCAAAAGGTACTACAACGAACTCGTAATTTCCAAACCGAGTTCAAAAGGAAGTTTTAGGAATATCTCCTTCCTTAATCATTAACTGGTAATACCCTAATCGTAGATCAATTTTTGAGAAAATTGTTGCTCCTTTCATATGATCAAAGAGATCATCTATCTGTGGCATCAAATACCAATTTTCACTGTAGCACGGCTCAAGTCCCTATAATCTATACACAGTCGTAAGGAACCATCCTTCTTCTTCACAAAAATTACTGGTGCACCCCAAGGTGAGACACTAGGCTTTATTAGCCCTAATTCAAGTAGTTACTTCAACTGCATCTGCAACTTTCAAATTTACAATGCCCTCATCCTATACGGTGTCTTGGAAATTGGCTTCGCACTAGGTTTTTGCTCGATGGTAAAATCAAGCTCCCTCTCAAGAGGTAACCCTGGCAACTCTTTTGGAAAAACATCCTTAAACTCCGACAATACTGGATACTGATCCAAGGAGGTTAATTTCCCTTCATTCATTGTTTCCACTACATACAATCAACAACCTTCCCTCATGCAACGTTTAACCTTCATGGTCGAGATAAAATGTAGAGACACTTTCCTCCATACACTGTGGATCTCTACTGGCCTTCCTTCATCGTCAACACAAGGCACCCTTTTCGCGAGACAATCTACCATAGCTCGATGGGCTTCTAACCAATCCATTCTGATAATTAGGTCATAAGTCCCTAGAGCACTGATTTATACCTTCAACCTAGTAATACACACTCCCAGGTCTACATGAAACATGATGTTTGAGGTTTGGACTTGTTGATAATGAATTTGTTTGGTGCATGGAGCGTTTAGATGAAGTGTTTAGATGACTCGAAGATTTAGAGTTTAAGTTGAACTTAGAACATTGGACCCAAATGACTAAACCCCTTTTTATTAAATATACCTTTTATAACCATAAATAATTCATTTATATATTGAATTATGCATTATACATTTCTAACGATAAAAAACTTTATTTATACACTTCATAATTTAATTCAAAATTTATTTAT
>JZKD02S1595286.1:25109-36277 GCA_000966675.3 Picea glauca
GATTCCAACAAGCCTATTTACGTGGCAGTGAAGGAGGAGTAATCACGACCCTTCTAAAGAAAACTCACGCTTTCCAAATGCGCAAGTGTTGGCAAACGCTTCCCGATTCAAACTCATGCCGCAAAAAAATGATGCTATAAAAAATGAAAACTTCACTTCATGAAATAAACTCACGATTTGGGGTTTCTGCACCTCATGCTACAGTATACTGCGAGTAGTCTGCACCTCACGTGTTATTTGGGTTGCGGAAATCGTCAACGATTTCTGCACTATAATCTCAGCTGGATTGCAGAAATTTTTCTGTTTTTGATGTGTGGAAATTTCGAGTAGTGTGCCACCGCACCCTTGAAGAAGAGGGACCTACAGAATTCTATAAATTTATGCACCTCTCCTTGTGTCTCTGATACCAAGATAAAATATGAGAAAACAACACACGGTGAGGCTACACTCACCTCTCCTATTTAAGACTGATTACATTCTTAAATAGGAAAAGACTCTACTTAGTCGATTACATGCAAACCACAGACAATTAGACTCTATAGACAGTGAACTATGAACTGACTCTTAGAATTGACTCTTAGAACTAGTGCTTACTCCATTATTTCCAAGTAAAAATCACATGGATATGAATGACTTTGACTTATATGGGCAAGAGGATAACCTTGTCACAATGTTGATCTCTTTATGTGTGCTAGCTTTCCCTTCCATCAGGCCTCTTTTTATACCATTTCAAGATAGTTGAGATCGTTTTCCACGAGTTTTAAGGAGTTACAAAAGTAGTTTTTTGGTAAACCCCACTTAGGAGCATGCAATTTTCGTGATTTTTTATATTTTTTATCCATTTTGAAAGATATGCACGCCTTTTCTCAAGGGAAACGATATGTACATGCTTCTTTTGTGAGCATAAAGTGTGTGTGGATGGATAAGGAGGCTTTTGGACAATATTCAGAGTGGGCCCAAGCCACAAGGGATCAATATGAAGGGGATAACAAAAAAATAAAGGCATCTAAGTCATGAGGGTGGCAAAAGATGCTATAACAAATTCCTCCTAATGGATGAGGTCGGAAGGGGAGTTGATGGCTGAAATTCATTATAATACCGTGAAGGAAGCTATTGAGTGGAGAGAGATGGAGTTCAGCAAACATCAGATCAAGAAAGTACCTACAACAAAAATCAAGGCATGAGATGACTCTCTTCCGGAGGCAGGCATATCCATGCTCACATGTGGAAAAGCATGGCCTCCAAATCAAGTACATTGTGGATCAATGAAGTATATATAAAAAGAAAAGATCATGGCGATGAAAAGATACACGATGGATTAACATCAAAATAGTTCATAGCCACGAATAATACATAGTGGATCTATGACTCAGTGTACATCAAGAGGATAACTTGAACAATGGAATGGACAAATTGATCCTCCAAAAGTACCAATGTCATATGGGTGAATGGTATTGTTTGTGTGCAACTTAGACAACAACATAAAAGGGAGATGCTACTATAGCCTAAAGTATTCAATCCAAACCTTTCAATGGTACAAATCTAACCCATGTGAATAAATGAGTTGATATTGAACATGGTAGAAACCATTTGATTACCAATCATTGATGTATATCATTAGCAAACACAAGAAAACCCATCAGTAATGATAATGGGCACCAAGGTACCTAGTACATTTTAGAAAGTGTGAATAAACATGTTTTCATCAAACATTTGTAGAATCTATCGATCAAGAGACATTGAGGTATTCCAACTATTGACAGTGAGGGATCCTACCACTAATAACTTCAAGCCCCAAGGTACTATAGAGTCTCTAAATCTCGATCCCAAAGAAAATAAGTCGAATTCGATGGGAAGAGATTCATTGGAAGGAAGGAATTAAGGCATCCCCCATCATCCAACATAAACAGACATAAGGACAATAATTTGAAGGTATCATACGAAAGATAGAATAAAACACCATCGAGTACATCTCTCACATGCACCAGATGGAATAGCACACAGAATAAACCCTCTAATAAATGACCGATAATCAAAGTCGTTGAAATATATGAGGACTTCCACTAATAATGGAAATGGAAATCAAGATTCAAAACCAATCCCAATAAGTGAATAGAGGTATTGACGTTGAACATAAGGGAAACCACTCAGTAAGCGACCATTTATGAAATGTCATCTGCTAAGCGCAAGGTAACATACCAAAGATGAAAATCGACCCAGGGTGTTATCGACTCTAGGTCAATATCTCAGAGAAATGTGTCGTAGTCAATAAGAGACGACCCACCAATGAGAAGTCAATGGGGACCTTCCACACTAGAAAGAGTAGGAAACAAAGATACTAATGAAACTAAGAACAACTTGACAACTGGAAAGGCCGACATGAACAATTAAGAGATATGAGTAATGATCGAAATAGGGTCAAGATTACCCTCGAGCATAAGCGGAACACAATGGTAACTTGGGAAACATTTGACACAAAGTGGAACAATGATATAGCATGTGACACAAGAGGCATCAATAGACTCTCCATAGTGACTAGAAGCATAACCAACTGAAGGATTAATAAACTCAAAAATAAATATTTGGTTTCCTAAGACCATACTAAAACCCAACTTGTCAAAAAAGAGACTCAAAACTAGTGCTTTTTTCAAGTGTGACATGATTGAGGATTGTTTCCAACAAAACAAAGATTCCTGTTCTCCCCCGCCCCCCTCTATTTTTTTTCTATTTTATTTTTTGTGTCTTTTTCATGTTATAAAATCTTGAAAAGGCATAAAAGAATGCTAAAATACACTTGAGGGAATGAGTTTCGTGGGACAAAAAAACTAGTTTTGAGCGCATGGAACATAATTATGCAAGATGTTGGATTATTGAGAGGTGGGGTGAATCAGTAATAGAGTTTTTTAATAATTTTTAACCATAGTATATAAGTGTTGTTTATCTTTATGATCAATTTACTATTATCATTCAACAAGTGAAGAATAAATAAACCACGAACAATGAGAAATCATACACATACACAGTACACCAATATTTTTACGTGGAAACCCAATGCGGGAGAAAACCACATATAAATATTTGTATTATATGTCTTTAAGAATTACATTAATTGAAAGCACTAACTTCCTTTGTTCTCCAGCTACAACTGGAAGGAGGCTCCAACCCCCTCTATTTTTAGGCTACAACACGAGGGAAGCTCCAACTGCCAAATTCTCTGGCTACAACCAAAAGGAGGCTACAACCCCCTATGTTCTTCGGCTACAACCGGAAGGTGGCTACAACCACCTATCTTTTCCTTGTCCCACCGCCCTAAAATATAAGTGTCAAATAACTGATGAAACCACTTCCACTATGTCACTGTGAAATATACCACTGTAACCTGTACCAATCTATGCCAACAACTTGTAACCAACTTGTACCAATAACTTGTAGTCAACCTGTACCAAAAAAATGTAGTCAACATGTACCAATAACCTATATTGACATATACCAAGTATACCTACAACCCGTACCAATATTCTCCTCAATAGATCATATCANCCTCGAGCATAAGCGGAACACAATGGTAACTTGGGAAACATTTGACACAAAGTGGAACAATGATATAGCATGTGACACAAGAGGCATCAATAGACTCTCCATAGTGACTAGAAGCATAACCAACTGAAGGATTAATAAACTCAAAAATAAATATTTGGTTTCCTAAGACCATACTAAAACCCAACTTGTCAAAAAAGAGACTCAAAACTAGTGCTTTTTTCAAGTGTGACATGATTGAGGATTGTTTCCAACAAAACAAAGATTCCTGTTCTCCCCCGCCCCCCTCTATTTTTTTTCTATTTTATTTTTTGTGTCTTTTTCATGTTATAAAATCTTGAAAAGGCATAAAAGAATGCTAAAATACACTTGAGGGAATGAGTTTCGTGGGACAAAAAAACTAGTTTTGAGCGCATGGAACATAATTATGCAAGATGTTGGATTATTGAGAGGTGGGGTGAATCAGTAATAGAGTTTTTTAATAATTTTTAACCATAGTATATAAGTGTTGTTTATCTTTATGATCAATTTACTATTATCATTCAACAAGTGAAGAATAAATAAACCACGAACAATGAGAAATCATACACATACACAGTACACCAATATTTTTACGTGGAAACCCAATCCGGGAGAAAACCACATATAAATATTTATATTATATGTCTTTAAGAATTACATTAATTGAAAGCACTAAATTCCTTTGTTCTCCAGCTACAACTGGAAGGAGGCTCCAACCCCCTCTATTTTTAGGCTACAACACGAGGGAAGCTCCAACTGCCAAATTCTCTAGCTACAACCAAAAGGAGGCTACAACCCCCTATGTTCTTCGGCTACAACCAGAAGGTGGCTACAACCACCTATCTTTTCCTTGTCCCACCGCCCTAAAATATAAGTGTCAAATAACTGATGAAACCACTTCCACTATGTCACTGTGAAATATACCACTGTAACCTATACCAATCTATGCCAACAACTTGTAACCAACTTGTACCAATAACTTGTAGTCAACCTGTACCAAAAAAATGTAGTCAACATGTACCAATAACCTATACTGACATATACCAAGTACACCTACAACCCGTACCAATATTCTCCTCAATAGATCATATCAGATAACATAGATCTCATACCCAATATCACAAGAATATCACTCAAACCATGTGCATCTATGTTTCTCTAGTCATGTGTCATACATTTGCATACAATCATAATCATGTGTAATCAAACCTCACATGGACTAAACATCAAACCCTTACTTTTATGCAGCCTCAAACTATACCAACAACTTCAGCAACACATCATCACCAGAATCCCTCAACCATGTACCAAAAAAACCCTCAACCATGTACCAAGAAATACAAGATATGCCTCAACACTCAAACTAACAAGATGTACCAATCATAAATACGAGGCATACCAACACTGTATTTCTGTAGATATGACTCATATAGCAAGTGGCATACAACCATCAACCTCTCTAGGGAAAATCCACAATCTCTCATAACCATATCTCATGCAGACAACAATATCATACTACACATAAGAATATGAAATACCTTTTGAACCTGTAAATAGATATGATGTACCTGATCACACCTTCCTGGGAACTTGCTTTCAGACTCTAGAGATCTGCCATCCTCATCTACTAAAGCTTTCATGGCTTTTCCCAATTGTACGCGACCTCTTCTTCTTCATCTCGCATATGTATGCGACCTCCTCTACTGTATCCCGCGTATGTAGACAACCTCTTCCACTATAGCTCACATACAACTCAAAAACTAGGGTTTTTTAGAGATTTTGCAACTCTAAAAATTTCTTCATCAACCCTTCTTTGATGCTTCAGACTTGCATAACTTCATATGTATCAATGAGTACCTACAATAAACCTTTCAAAAAACAATAGATATTCAATGTGCTCAATATGTGCTAATAGGAGACCCTTGATTTCTTTTTTATACTCTCCAAGTAGCTTCCTCAAGGGGTTACCTTCTAACTAACTTTACCCAACTTCCTTCTTTTAGGGCTAACCCACTTCTAACCACTTTGTCCACTTACAACCACTTCATCCACAAATAGTAAACTCACCACTTCTAGTTGCAATTAATTTATTTTTAATTATTTTCTTTTTGCAACAACTTANTATCTTTATGATCAATTTACTATTATCATTCAACAAGTGAAGAATAAATAAACCACGAACAATGAGAAATCATACACATACACAGTACACCAATATTTTTACGTGGAAACCCAATCCGGGAGAAAACCACATATAAATATTTATATTATATGTCTTTAAGAATTACATTAATTGAAAGCACTAAATTCCTTTGTTCTCCAGCTACAACTGGAAGGAGGCTCCAACCCCCTCTATTTTTAGGCTACAACACGAGGGAAGCTCCAACTGCCAAATTCTCTAGCTACAACCAAAAGGAGGCTACAACCCCCTATGTTCTTCGGCTACAACCAGAAGGTGGCTACAACCACCTATCTTTTCCTTGTCCCACCGCCCTAAAATATAAGTGTCAAATAACTGATGAAACCACTTCCACTATGTCACTGTGAAATATACCACTGTAACCTATACCAATCTATGCCAACAACTTGTAACCAACTTGTACCAATAACTTGTAGTCAACCTGTACCAAAAAAATGTAGTCAACATGTACCAATAACCTATACTGACATATACCAAGTACACCTACAACCCGTACCAATATTCTCCTCAATAGATCATATCAGATAACATAGATCTCATACCCAATATCACAAGAATATCACTCAAACCATGTGCATCTATGTTTCTCTAGTCATGTGTCATACATTTGCATACAATCATAATCATGTGTAATCAAACCTCACATGGACTAAACATAAAACCCTTACTTTTATGCAGCTTCAAACTATACCAACAACTTCAGCAACACATCATCACCAGAATCCCTCAACCATGTACCAAAAAAACCCTCAACCATGTACCAAGAAATACAAGATATGCCTCAACACTCAAACTAACAAGATGTACCAATCATAAATACGAGGCATACCAACACTGTATTTCTGTAGATATGACTCATATAGCAAGTGGCATACAACCATCAACCTCTCTAGGGAAAATCCACAATCTCTCATAACCATATCTCATGCAGACAACAATATCATACTACACATAAGAATATGAAATACCTTTTGAACCTGTAAATAGATATGATGTACCTGATCACACCTTCCTGGGAACTTGCTTTCAGACTCTAGAGATCTGCCATCCTCATCTACTAAAGCTTTCATGGCTTTTCCCAATTGTACGCGACCTCTTCTTCTTCATCTCGCATATGTATGCGACCTCCTCTACTGTATCCCGCGTATGTAGACAACCTCTTCCACTATAGCTCACATACAACTCAAAAACTAGGGTTTTTTAGAGATTTTGCAACTCTAAAAATTTCTTCATCAACCCTTCTTTGATGCTTCAGACTTGCATAACTTCATATGTATCAATGAGTACCTACAATAAACCTTTCAAAAAACAATAGATATTCAATGTGCTCAATATGTGCTAATAGGAGACCCTTGATTTCTTTTTTATACTCTCCAAGTAGCTTCCTCAAGGGGTTACCTTCTAACTAACTTTACCCAACTTCCTTCTTTTAGGGCTAACCCACTTCTAACCACTTTGTCCACTTACAACCACTTCATCCACAAATAGTAAACTCACCACTTCTAGTTGCAATTAATTTATTTTTAATTATTTTCTTTTTGCAACAACTTAACTCATGATTAAATCTTAGTTACAACCACTTTGACTAGTAAACTTCTTCTAGGAGTTTCTAGAATAAATTGATTTATTTGACCTTCTAAGGTCTTCTAGATAACTCACAAGGGTTCTCCAACTTCATAAGCCCATAACTCCCTAAACGTGAGGAGTTATGTGACGTTCCACATATCACCAGAAATGGCATGACATGTACTATCCATCTAGAATATTCTTACCTTCAAATACATTGATATTCATGTATTTATACCTCAAACAAACTTGAGTCCCTTAACCATGCTGTTGGGGCTACCAGAATTTTCTATCGGACTTGCTTCAAGGGTTGACATCAATGACAACCAACAAAATTAATGAACATAATATGTAGGAAGGATGGGAAGGATGTGCATGATATGGACACTCATTAGTGTGTTTCCTCTAAGGATAAGGATTTCGAGCTGTAGAGGCAACATATGCATAGACAAGTGGCTGGAGAGAATGTGTAAGAAGTGAGTAAGAAATGGAAAATTGTAGCGACAATTAGGCTCAAAAGTGAAAGCAATAGTATGCAATGTAGCAATACAACTCAAAACATGAAAAATTGGAGCCCCATGGGAAATGATCAAAAATANTCAAACTATACCAACAACTTCAGCAACACATCATCACCAGAATCCCTCAACCATGTACCAAAAAAACCCTCAACCATGTACCAAGAAATACAAGATATGCCTCAACACTCAAACTAACAAGATGTACCAATCATAAATACGAGGCATACCAACACTGTATTTCTGTAGATATGACTCATATAGCAAGTGGCATACAACCATCAACCTCTCTAGGGAAAATCCACAATCTCTCATAACCATATCTCATGCAGACAACAATATCATACTACACATAAGAATATGAAATACCTTTTGAACCTGTAAATAGATATGATGTACCTGATCACACCTTCCTGGGAACTTGCTTTCAGACTCTAGAGATCTGCCATCCTCATCTACTAAAGCTTTCATGGCTTTTCCCAATTGTACGCGACCTCTTCTTCTTCATCTCGCATATGTATGCGACCTCCTCTACTGTATCCCGCGTATGTAGACAACCTCTTCCACTATAGCTCACATACAACTCAAAAACTAGGGTTTTTTAGAGATTTTGCAACTCTAAAAATTTCTTCATCAACCCTTCTTTGATGCTTCAGACTTGCATAACTTCATATGTATCAATGAGTACCTACAATAAACCTTTCAAAAAACAATAGATATTCAATGTGCTCAATATGTGCTAATAGGAGACCCTTGATTTCTTTTTTATACTCTCCAAGTAGCTTCCTCAAGGGGTTACCTTCTAACTAACTTTACCCAACTTCCTTCTTTTAGGGCTAACCCACTTCTAACCACTTTGTCCACTTACAACCACTTCATCCACAAATAGTAAACTCACCACTTCTAGTTGCAATTAATTTATTTTTAATTATTTTCTTTTTGCAACAACTTAACTCATGATTAAATCTTAGTTACAACCACTTTGACTAGTAAACTTCTTCTAGGAGTTTCTAGAATAAATTGATTTATTTGACCTTCTAAGGTCTTCTAGATAACTCACAAGGGTTCTCCAACTTCATAAGGCCATAACTCCCTAACCGTGACGATTTATGTGACGTTCCACATATCAACAGAAATGGCATGACATGTACTATCCATCTAGAATATTCTTACCTTCAAATACATTGATATTCATGTATTTATACCTCAAACAAACTTGAGTCTCTTAACCATACTGTTGGGGCTACCAGAATTTTCTATTGGACTTTCTTCAAGGGTTGACATCAATGACAACCAACAAAATTAATGAACATAATATGTAGGAAGGATGGGAAGGATGTGCATGATATGGACACTCATCAGTGTGTTTCCTCTAAGGATAAGGATTTCGAGTTGTAGAGGCAACATATGCATAGACAAGTGGCTGGAGAGAATGTGTAAGAAGTGGGTAAGAAATGAAAAATTGTAGCGGCAATTAGGCTCAAAAGTGAAAGCAATAGTATGCAATGTAGCAATACAACTCAAAACATGAAAAATGGGAGCCCCGTGGGAAATGATCAGAAATAGATTGAGTCATGAAGCTTCAATCTAAAGTCACGACGGGGCTAAAAGGGGCTCCCAAGCCTATTAAACTTCAACATGGGTCTCAAAATAGAAAACAAGGCTCTAACTAGGGAACCCATGATCGGTAGGCTCTACAATGCAAATTGTGATACTTTAAAATGGCAAGAAGGCTTCATGTCACAACTCAATGGGGTCAATCCTAAGGCAAAATGGAACAAGATATTGATAATGCAAAATGCAAGATGGAAAACCTAACCTATATGAAAGTTTTAAATTTATAACCTGTTAGAGCGGACCGATGTAGAAAACACCAAAGAAAATGTCTCCAAGGTCCTATATACATGATCAACAACACTAGTCCAGAAGTTAATAAATCCAATATATAAACCTCTAAATAAATCTCTAATAATAAATCTTTCTTTAGATTACAAAACTTTGAAAACAAAAAACCTTAAAATTGCAATATGGTACAAAGCATCGCTTAGGCTTTCATCATAGGCATAATACTTCTTCTAGTAGAGACCCTTAAGAGTCTTAGGCCAACGATTCCTTTCTTTATCAACCTCTAAAGTCTCTAGTTTGGAAATAAATAATGATCGATGATGCATATCTTCCCATGGTCTATTAGTAATAGTCAAGGCTTCATGGATAACCTCATTCGAAGGAAATTCAACATCCAAGAAATCATGTGAACTAGGAGGATTGATGGCCCAAATGGGTGAATTTAAATCATTATACTCCATATGACGATGTATATTTTTATTAGAGCTAACATACTTTATCAATGAAGATTCACAAATATCATGGCTTGAGGACCTACAAACAGTGAGATTAGACTCAAGAGGAAAATCACAATCTCTTAGGCCAATAGGGGGAAGGAAGGGCTCTCATGCCCCCTGTTGGATAAATATTCTGATCAACTGCTAGGAGCATAACCTAAGAAGGAAAACTAAGTGTAAAGGCTCCTTCTCAGAAGCAATTGAACACCGCGGATATGATGCCGCATAATTCACGTGTGGCGAGGTAGAGTCCACTCAAATAATAGGAAAATTTAAAGGGTTAGCATGGTCTAAAGTCGAATAAGGATGGTGATTATCAGACGCAAGATGATCAATTTTGACAATTCTTCCATTGTGAGGAAAATACATCACCTGAAATAAAGTAGACACCATAGAATTCATAGTATATACATAATCATGCCCAAAAAGAATATTAAATTCCAATGGGCCATTCATCACTATAATATCAACTAGGACAGTCTTCCCACCTACCATTATAGGAAACTAAGGAAGAATCCCCAAAGATTCATTAAGTCTTCTGTCAAAATATAACAACTAACTAGTCCCTGACACAATCTTGGGAGAACTCAAAGCTTTCCACGCTGAGGAGGATAAAATGCTCGTGGAGGATCCTTTATCTACTACACATTGATAATTTTTTGTTGAATTAACTTCAACCCTTATTTAGAAGGGTGAAATAAAAGCAAGGAGAGGCTCAACAAGATTATTCCAATCAAAGGAAACCATCCTAGAACTTGGAGGGGGCATGCTCAAAGTGAGTGGAATGCTCCCTTGTTTAGAAGGTTTTAAACTAGCAGTGAAGAAAACATGGCCAATAGACATATCACTCCCCAAAAGAAGAGTGGGATTGTCCAAAAATTGCATCGAATCGACCAATTTTGTAGACTCGTCACTCTCCAAGAGAAGAGTGGGATTAGTCGAAATTTGCATTAACTCAACCACTTCATCAACCACTAGTTGCAT
>JZKD02S1595286.1:50794-62808 GCA_000966675.3 Picea glauca
AGATCAATGGTTTGGATATAAATACTATTACAAGAATAATTTAATGAATTTCTCCATGAAAATTCCAATTTTTGAAGGTCTTCATCTTGCAGGGCATTTTCGAGGGCCTAAACAATGTTTTTAGAAAATTAATTTTCTATAATACTATGTGCCCTTCCAAGACACATTTTTTTTCTTTTAAAATGATAGATATCGGAGAGAGATTTCCAACAAGCTAAATTGTTCGCCAAATGGATCTTGTATTTGATAGTTACGGCCAAAACAGTCAAGGGTACAAATTTAGTACCATATTTCATGTAGAGGGAGTAAATCCTAACTTAAGAGTCAATTTGTGGCCCATGAGTAGTATGTGGAAATCCTATGGACTATAGAAGTCATACATGGAGCTAAATTTGATTTCTGGGTACCTAAAAATTTTCCGAGAGAGAAAGAGGATACTTGTAGTATGCAAGGTTGAAAAAGAGAAAATGGTCAAAACTTTTGAAGACCATAACTTTCTGGTCGGAACTCATAATTGGGAAAATAAATAGTCGATGGAAATGTTTTGAGGAGTAGAATCCATATTTTAACTCGAAAAATCAATTTGAGCAGAAAATATTTCAGTCAACTCAAAAGAAGATTACTAGTGAAATTAAAGGGAAGAAAAATTTATGCATTCTTTTGCGAATTGTGTATGTATTTATTTTCATCTAACAGAAATTTTTTGCATGCACATTTTCTACATAATTGGAGGTTCATGAATAAGTTTGGTTTCTATATGAGAACCACATCAATGGAAGATTCCCAAGGTTCCTACAGACATGAAGAGGAATTCAGAGGTCTGCATGTCAACATGGGAAATGTTGAGACTGAGTCTAATGGAAGAAGAGATGGGAAGGAGCCTATAAATATGATAATACTGCATATAGAAGTGAAAATCTATAGAGATGATAATGGAAATATTATGAAGGCTTGGGAAAATATACTTCAGATCTTGAAAATGTTGCAGAAGCAAGCTAATATGAACTCTGACACAAGTCCTGAAGCTAGTTCTAGACAAGTGACAACATCCAAATCCCATAGAAAAAGGGATGGGAATGGGAATGATAAGCAATCAATGAGTATGAGAATGAATCATCATTCACTAGAGTAATCCACTAGGAGAAATCATGCTATTTCAGGGCTAGGGAGAATCCCAAGTATGTCCCCTATCAAGAGACAAAGGAGAAGGCACGAGGGAGAAATCTTGCAAGGTGAACTTAGGAATATCAAGTCACCAACTTTCAATGGTGAGCATAGGAAGGGAGAAGAGGTCAAGGTTTGGCTATTGTAAATAAAGAAATATTTCCAGCTGCATGATTACCCCTCTAGGGTAGAAACAAAAATTGCAACCTACCACTTGCAAGGAAAGAAATCCATGTGGTGGGATCAACTTAAGCAAGCCAAGAACCTTGATGAGAAGAGGGTTTCATGGAGGTAGTTCAAAGGATATTTCCAAGAGAAATATTTTTTTGAGCATTACTATTAGAAGAAGATGAAATATTTCTTTGAACTCAAGTTGGGAAGCATGACAATGGATGAGTATCAGAAGAGATTCTTTGAATTTCCGAAGTATGTTGACTTCATAAAGGATGAGAATGTCAAAATCCATTTTTTTTTGAGTGGGTTACCCTCCTTCTACAGTGACAAGATACAATATGATAACCCTAGAAATTTGGAGGAGACCATAAGGAGAGAAATACATCTATATGAGCATAATAGAGGGAGACCTATCTTTCAAAATACTTGGAATGACAAGATGAAAGGAACAAGGGAGCAAAGGAAGAAAGGTTTTAAGACACCATTTTTCAAGAATAACTCTCAAGAAAACAAGCAAATCAACAAGGTTAGTCAGTCAAAAATGAACACAAGACAACAAATTGTTTTTGGAAAGGGCCAAGAAAGCAACCTGTACAATGTTGGGGATGTGAGGGGAATCACTTGTATAAGGATTTCCCTCACAAAGGAGAAGAAATGAGAATTTCCCACAACATCTAGGAGGTTGAAACAATGGAATATATGGGGGGGAGCAAGAGAAGGATTTATGCAACCTTGGACAACAAGAAAGCATAGTATAAATCCCCCATGATTGAAGTGGAAGGTAAGATTGATAACCACCCCATAGAAATTTTAATTGATTATGGAGCTAACCATAGTTACATAAACTCTAACATTATTGAAATATTTCACTTGCAAAGGAATAAGCATAAGAAATATTGGTTAGTTCAATTATCCATGGGGTCTAAGAGAAAGATAAATTAGTTAGTTAAATATAATTTTCCAATAGACATGAGTGGACTCAACTCAAAAGTAGATGTGAATATTATACCTTTGGGTTCATATGACTGTCTCATTGGCATGGATTGGTTGGAAAACACCATGTTTTCCTAGATTGTTACAACAATACAATAACTTGTCTTTATGAGAAAGGGAAACAAGGAAAGATTCAAGGCATTCCAAGAATTGTAGTTGTTATAGAAATTTCAACCATGCAACTAAAAAAGAGTTTTAGAAAGGGATGTCAAATTTTTTCAACCCACATGGAAGAGGAAACTAGTGATAAAGTGGCAAGTCTTGAAGACCATCCGATCTTAAAATATTTTGAATATGTTTTTGAGGAAATCCCAGGATTTCCACTGAAGAGAGACATTGATTTCTCTATTTTTTTGGTGCCAAGAGATGCCCTAGTTTCCAAGACATCTTACAGAATGGGCACACCAGAACTGAAAGAGTTGCAGATGCAACTAGAGGAGATTTTGAAGTTGGGGAATATATCCCCAAGTGTGTCACCTTAGGGAGCCCCGGTTCTTTTTTTAAAGAAGAAGGATGGAACATTAAGGTTATTTATTGATTTTAGACAACTGAACAAGGTCACTATAAAGAACAAATATCCCTTGCCAAGGATTGATGATTTATTTGATTAGTTGAAAGGTGCAAGAATATTTTCCAAGATTGACTTGAGATCAGGATATCATGAAGTGAGGATAAAAGAAGAATATATTAGTAAAAAAATGTTTATAATAAGGAATGGACATGATTAATTCATGTTAGTTCCATTTCGACTATCAAATGCCCCGACTATTTTTATGTGTCTAATGAATGGAGTGTTCAAGGAGTACCTGGACAGGTTTGTAACTTTTTTCTTATATGATGTTCCAATCTACTCTAAGTCTAAAGAGGAGCATGAGGAGAATTTGAGAATGGTGCTAAAAGTTTTAAGGGAGCATAAATTGTATGCCAATTTAAGTAAGTGCATCTTTTATCAAAAGACGATCCATTACTTGGCCCATATTATTTCAGCTGATGGGATAACAGTTGATCCCAGGAAGATAGAAGCCATTAGAGGATGGCTAGTGCCAATAAATGTGAGAGAGATTAGATCATTTATGGGTGTCACAGATTATTACCGAAGATTCATAAAAGGGTTTTAAAATATTGCAAGTCCAATCACTTGTTTGCAAAAGAAGGGAGTCAAGTTCGATTGGACACCAAAATGTGAAGAGAGTTTGCAGCAATTGAATTTTTTTTGGACAAGTGCACCCATATTAAATATTTTGGATCTAGATGAAGATTTTGTAGTGTGCATTGATGTGTGCAAGGAAGGACTTAGTGGAGCCCTCAATCAAAAAGATCATGTGGTATGCTATGAGTCCCAAAAATTAAAATAGCATGAGAGAAATTATGCTACTCATGATCTAGAATTAAAAGAAATTGTACATGCATTAAAAATGTGGACATATTAACTCATGGGGAAGTTTGAGATAATAACAAAACATTGTGGTATAAAACACTTATTTGGACAACCAACATTAAATGTCAGTCAAACTTGGTGGCTAGAATTTCTTAGTGAGTATGACTTTGAAATTAAACATATCAAAGGCAAAGAAAATCAAGTGGTTGATGTACTCAACAAAAGAGCTCATGAAATGCATATTTCATCCATTACTATGTATAGGAAATATTTAAAAGATAAAATTCTCGAAGTAGCAAATTCAGGTCAGCTTTATTTGGAAATAAAAGAAAACTTACAACAAGAAAATTCACATATATATTTTGTTCATATATTACTAATAATTGTCCCTCTTTGGAAGCTAACGGTTTAAGAGTGTATGCAGTAGTTAGTGATTTTATTGTCTATTCATTTCTTAAATAGTTCTCTCCTAGTGAGGATATGTTAGGATAGACTTAATTTATGCATTTAAATTTAGTTCATATTGCATCCTTGGCATCTTTTCATGTCATAATCCCTCATGCACATTTCTTCCAGTAATGGAAGCTAGGCCAAAATATCGATGGGACTCCCATCTCAAATGGTGTGAGGTCTAATTGGGATTTTATACTAAGGAGTACTCTTGTCTGTTGAAGGGAATTTTCACACATCAACAGATCATTTAATGAAAATGGTTGTATTTATAGTTTTATGTGTGAATAATAAACTTTGGGATCTTTGATTAGTCTACGTAGAGAAGTAAACATTGCCATAAAAAGGAAACTACCTTGTATCCTCCTATCTTAGTTAAGTTATGAATGATCAATTTTTTTCTATATACATGCACAAAATAAGAAGGCTTGAGTTAAGTTTAATTCCATTTGTCTAATTACTTCTTATCACTTTTTCTATTTCATTATTATAATGTAGTATCACACACATTCACATGGCCTAAGGGATAAGTAGAAGGGTTGCATAGATTTCTTGAACAAATGTTATAGTCCATAGTGTATCTAAAAATGAACTAGAATGTGCAAGGATCCACTACAAGTACTTAATATTGTTAATTTGTAAACGATAAGTAAATAAAAAATAATCCTAAGGACACAACAATATGATAAGTGATACTAAGGTCAATGATAAAAATAGTAGACATTAAGAGAAAACTTTGAATCCATATTAGGAAATAATATTATACAAATCAATGGCTGAAAATTATATATACAAGACAACAACTTTGTTACAATAACTCTATTACTATGTGTAAGGCTCCAAAATCCCAACAAAAAATTTCCCTAAAAGAATTATACTACTCAATGTCCAATTCAATTTAGAAATGAGTACATTTTTTAGATCAATCAAAACAATAACAATTTTATACAAATCTCAAGTTCTAATGTGTAATTAATGAATAAATTTTTTATAATATATGTTAGTTATATTGACAATAAAGAAACACAACTTTATGCTATAAAATGACCTTGTAGGTGAAACCTTCTCTTGAAAATGATTGTGCATGAGATAAACCTTAATGAACTTAGCTTTTGATATGAAAGTACAAATAATGTGGAGAGGGGTCAGTTAAAAAATCCCTAGCAATCCTGTAACGACTCTCTGTATGTTATGACCAGCCTATAGTTGTACCTGTTGCACGATCCGCGCTGGTACGACCAGACTCCCCGCAGATGAGAGGTCAGGATGAGTCCATCGGGGGAGCTCGTACAGTAACATAACAACCAATGCTTGGATCCACCTTTGAGCCATCATCGTACATGAGAGAACAACTCCTGACCAGAGAGCAGGGACTCAGAAAAGCAATGGATGTGGATCCAAGCACGTCTCATCCAAAGTCATCTCATGGATGGGAACCGGGAAAATGAATTCCCCAATCAAAAAAACCTCCCATATATCTCATTAGTTCAACAAGGGTAGGCTAACACACCCAGTTCATGAGAGAGCATGCCCTAATAGGAAATTTCTTAGGGCTATAGCCTTCTAAACAAGATTTATTATGCTGGATCAAAGATTGGTGGAACCCTAAGGGAGACTATGATGTTCATCTTAGCTCCAAAGGGTTCTTCACGATTATACTTTACAACCTAGAAGACAAGGACAAAATATTTGACAATGGCCCGTACTTCTACAACTCGGCAGGGTTATTCCTACGGTTCTGGACAGATCGCTTCAGTCCAGAAAAGGAGGATTTAACCATGGCCCTAGTCTGGATCAGGATCTATTCCTTGCTGCAGGAGTTCTGTTTGGAAGAGATACTTATGGGAATAGGAAATTTTGTGGGGCGATATGTCAAATCATTGGAAGGCACAAAACAAAGAAGATACACCTCCTATGCTAGGATTTGTGCCTACATGGACATATCAAAAGAAATACCAGGCTCAGTAACCTTGGAATATCAGGATGAGGATTGGAACCAAACAATATATTATGAGCACATCCCCTTTCTGCAAAAAATGTCATGAGCATGACCACCTCTTTTGAGATTGCCCCCTGAATTCCCAGGCCCCCAAAGCTAGAGAGAACAAAAAAAAAAGATGGATTCACCATAGTCACAGGATGGAAATAAAACCCACCACGAGAGAAGATTCCAAACAACACTCCAAAAATAACCACCAAGAACTCCTATGACATTCTAAATCAGTTGTCGTAAGAAGAATGAATCCAAGATCCCCATAAAGAGAAAAGCCAAGAGAAAGGAAAAGGTTAGGTCACGCACCCATCTTCCCAAGGAAAATAAGATCACCAAGGAGACATGTTTAAGTTTTAAACCTGTGAAGAAAGCAATGCATATAGATTCTTAAGAAAAACATAAATTGATCAATGGCTTATACACATAGTACATAAAGATTTATACTGGAAACCCTTAACCGGGAGAAAACCTTTCAACGCTTCATTGTATTAATTTCACCATTCACCATACAATATATATACAATGTTTTTAGGTATTTCATAGATACCAAAACCCTAATCCCTTAATCCGGAATTAATTTAGAAAACTGCTAAAAATAGAAAAATTCGTTAAAAATAGAAAGATCATCATTCACTACTAGAGGGATCGTCATACGCAATTGTCAAATCTGACGTGCCCACACACATACATGCAAAGAATATAACACATACCCAACATTCTCCCACTTGTTGTTTTATTTTCATTCAGGGATCCACAGGATTATATAGTCAACAATCTAGGGCATCAATGCTCATTGTTACTCTACACCAAGAGAAATTTTCTATGCTCATAGACTTTGTCAATGAATCTGAAACATTCTTCAAAGTGTGAACCTTTTCTAGCAACACCTTCTTTTATTCAACCATGTCTCTCACAAAGTGATACTGAACATCAATATGTTTTGTCTTCGAATGATAAGTTTAGTTCTTTGCCAGGAAGATTGCACTCTGACTATCACAATCTAATCTTATTGCTTGTTGTACCAACCCAATACCTGAACACAATCTCTGTAACCATACTTATTCCTTGCTTGCATGAGTGGCTTCCATGTATTCAACTTTTTTATTTGAGAGTGCCACTACAACCTGTCTTTTTCTCATCCAACTAATTGCTCCTCCAAATAGGTTAAACACATACAAACTTGTAGATCTTTTGCGATCCAGATCTCCAACCCATTTTGCATCAACAAAGCCATGTATCTCCACCACTCTATCCAATCCTGGTCTTCCTTGGTAGCACAATCCATAACTGGTAGTGCCACGAAGATACCTGAAGACCCTCTTTATTGTTGTCCAACACTACTTCCTTGGTTTTGACATATACCTGCTCAAAACTCCCACTGCATGTGCAATGTCCGGTCTAGTACAAACCATTGCATACATCAAACTTCCAACTGCACTGACACACGAAACATGGGACATGTCCTCTTCTTCTTCCTGTGTCTTGGGACACTGATCTACAGATAAATTTACACCTATAGGAATAGGAACCTTCACTGTTTTACTTCCATGTATATTAAACCTCTGCAATATCGTCTCAACATATTTTCTTTGATTCAACCATAGTTTCTTGTTTTCACAATCCCTTTTAATCTCCATTCACAGAATGAAGTTAGCAGCACCGAGATCCTTCATGTCAAATTTGGAGGATAACTGTGATTTCACCTCCTTGATAACATCCATGTTATTTCCTACCAGCAACATGTCATCAACATAAAACACTACATAAATGAANTGACCAGAGAGCAGGGACTCAGAAAAGCAATGGATGTGGATCCAAGCACGTCTCATCCAAAGTCATCTCATGGATGGGAACCGGGAAAATGAATTCCCCAATCAAAAAAACCTCCCATATATCTCATTAGTTCAACAAGGGTAGGCTAACACACCCAGTTCATGAGAGAGCATGCCCTAATAGGAAATTTCTTAGGGCTATAGCCTTCTAAACAAGATTTATTATGCTGGATCAAAGATTGGTGGAACCCTAAGGGAGACTATGATGTTCATCTTAGCTCCAAAGGGTTCTTCACGATTATACTTTACAACCTAGAAGACAAGGACAAAATATTTGACAATGGCCCGTACTTCTACAACTCGGCAGGGTTATTCCTACGGTTCTGGACAGATCGCTTCAGTCCAGAAAAGGAGGATTTAACCATGGCCCTAGTCTGGATCAGGATCTATTCCTTGCTGCAGGAGTTCTGTTTGGAAGAGATACTTATGGGAATAGGAAATTTTGTGGGGCGATATGTCAAATCATTGGAAGGCACAAAACAAAGAAGATACACCTCCTATGCTAGGATTTGTGCCTACATGGACATATCAAAAGAAATACCAGGCTCAGTAACCTTGGAATATCAGGATGAGGATTGGAACCAAACAATATATTATGAGCACATCCCCTTTCTGCAAAAAATGTCATGAGCATGACCACCTCTTTTGAGATTGCCCCCTGAATTCCCAGGCCCCCAAAGCTAGAGAGAACAAAAAAAAAAGATGGCTTCACCATAGTCACAGGATGGAAATAAAACCCACCACGGAAGAAGATTCCAAACAACACTCCAAAAATAACCACCAAGAACTCCTATGACATTCTAAATCAGTTGTCGGAAGAAGAATGAATCCAAGATCCCCATAAAGAGAAAAGCCAAGAGAAAGGAAAAGGTTAGGTCACGCACCCATCTGCCCAAGGAAAAGGTTAGGTCACGCACCCATCTGCCCAAGGAAAAGAAGATCACCAAGGAGACATGTTTAAGTTTTAAACCTGTGAAGAAAGCAATGCATATAGATTCTTAAGAAAAACCTAAATTGATCAATGGCTTATACACATAGTACATAAAGATTTATACTGGAAACCCTTAACCGGGAGAAAACCTTTCAACGCTTCATTGTATTAATTTCACCATTCACCATAAAATATATATACAATGTTTTTAGGTATTTCGTAGATACCAAAACCCTAATCCCTTAATCCGGAATTAATTTAGAAAACTGCTAAAAATAGAAAAATTCGTTAAAAATAGAAAGATCACCATTCACTACTAGAGGGATCGTCATACGCAATTGTCAAATCTGACGTGCCCACACACATACATGCAAAGAATATAACACATACCCAACATTCTCCCACTTGTTGTTTTATTTTCATTCAGGGATCCACAGGATTATATAGTCAACAATCTAGGGCATCAATGCTCATTGTTACTCTACACCAAGAGAAATTTTCTATGCTCATAGACTTTGTCAATGAATCTGAAACATTCTTCAAAGTGTGAACCTTTTCTAGCAACACCTTCTTTTATTCAACCATGTCTCTCACAAAGTGATACTGAACATCAATATGTTTTGTCTTCGAATGATAAGTTTAGTTCTTTGCCAGGAAGATTGCACTCTGACTATCACAATCTAATCTTATTGCTTGTTGTACCAACCCAATACCTGAACACAATCTCTGTAACCATACTTATTCCTTGCTTGCATGAGTGGCTTCCATGTATTCAACTTTTTTATTTGAGAGTGCCACTACAACCTGTCTTTTTCTCATCCAACTAATTGCTCCTCCAAATAGGTTAAACACATACAAACTTGTAGATCTTTTGCGATCCAGATCTCCAACCCATTTTGCATCAACAAAGCCATGTATCTCCACCACTCTATCCAATCCTGGTCTTCCTTGGTAGCACAATCCATAACTGGTAGTGCCACGAAGATACCTGAAGACCCTCTTTATTGTTGTCCAACACTACTTCCTTGGTTTTGACATATACCTGCTCAAAACTCCCACTGCATGTGCAATGTCCGGTCTAGTACAAACCATTGCATACATCAAACTTCCAACTGCACTGACACACGAAACATGGGACATGTCCTCTTCTTCTTCCTGTGTCTTGGGACACTGATCTACAGATAAATTTACACCTATAGGAATAGGAACCTTCACTGTTTTACTTCCATGTATATTAAACCTCTGCAATATCGTCTCAACATATTTTCTTTGATTCAACCATAGTTTCTTGTTTTCACAATCCCTTTTAATCTCCATTCACAGAATGAAGTTAGCAGCACCGAGATCCTTCATGTCAAATTTGGAGGATAACTGTGATTTCACCTCCTTGATAACATCCATGTTATTTCCTACCAGCAACATGTCATCAACATAAAACACTACATAAATGAANTTCTTCATGAATATCCTCTACAACCTAGAAGACAAGGACAAAATATTTGACAATGGACCGTACTTCTACAACTCGGTAGGGTTATTCCTGCAATTCTGGACAAATCGCTTCAGTCTAGAAAAGGAGGACTTCACCATGGCCTTAGTCTGGATCAGGATCTATTCCTTGTTGCAGGAGTTTTGTCTGGAAGAGATACTTATGGGAATAGGAAATATTGTGGGACGATATGTCAAATCGTCGGAAGGCACAAAACAAAGAAAATACACCTCCTATGCCAGGATTTGTGCCTACATGGACATCTCAAAAGAAATACTAGGCTCAGTAACCCTGGAATATTAGGATGAGGATTGGAATGAAACAATAGATTATGAGCACATCCCCTTTCATTGTATAAAATGTCATGAGCATGGCCACCTCTTTTGAGACTACCCCCTGAATTCCCAATCCCCCAAAGCTAGAGAGAAAAAACAAAAAGATGGCTTCACCATAGTCACAGGCCGGAAATAGAACCCACCATGGAAGAAGATTCCAAACAACACTCCAAAAATAACCACCAAGAACTCCTATGATATTCTAAATCAGTTGTCGGAAGAAGAAGAGATCTAATATCCCCATAAAGAGAAAATCCAAGAGAAAGGAAAAGGTCATGCCACGCACCTATCTACCCAAGGAAAAGAAGATCACTAAGGAGACACGTGTAAGTTTTAAACTTGTGAAGAAAGCAATGCATACAAATTCTTAAGAAAACATAAATTAATCAATGGCTTATACACATAGTACACAAAGATTTATATTAGAAACACTTAACCAGGAGAAAACTTGTCAACGCTTCATTGTATTAATTTCACCATTCACCATACAATATATATACAATTTTTTTTATGTATTTCGTAGATACCAAAACCCTAATCTCTTAATCCGAGATTAATTTAGAAAACCACTAAAAATAGAAAAATCCGTTAGAAATAGAAAAATCGCCATTCTCTACTAGAGGGATTGTCAGACGCAGTTCTCAAATATGACATGCCCACACACACACACATGCAAAGAATATAATGCATACCCAACATTCTCCCACTTTTTGTTTTATTTTCATGTAGGGGTCCACAGGATTATATAGTCAACAATCCAGGGCATCAATGCTCATTGTTACTCTACACTAGGAGAACTTTTCTATGCTCATAGACTTTGTCAATGAATCTGCAACATTCTTCAAAGTTTCAACCTTTTCCAGCAACACCTTCTTTTCTTCAACCATGTCTCTCACAAAGTGATACTGAACATAATTATGCTTTGTCTTCGAATGATAAGTTGGGTTCTGTCAGGCTGCTAAATTGAAGCTTTTAAGTGTCCTGAATCACTAAATTGTCAAACTGGGGTTGGTAAACTTCGAGCTGATACACAGTATGTGCAGGCAAGCGTCTAGTCTTTATTGGAATGCTATCCTAATAATTAAACACACACCTATTCTAAGAATTTGAATCCTAAAGACTAACTCGAAACTAAGCATTTCCTACTAAATCATAAACATAAGCAAAATAGTCTAGTACTCAAAGGCCGATATTGTTATCTCTATTCAAAAGCGCAGTTCTGCAAAATCATTCTACCTCTATGTTCAACCATCTACCATCAGCATTTGTTTAAAT
>JZKD02S1595286.1:62818-81930 GCA_000966675.3 Picea glauca
TCCCAACCTAACCTGTTGTGATATAAGGGAACATTCTTCATTGTTCCCAGTATCCAAGCATGAATAAACAAAATCCATTTGTAGTTATACCTCATTCTCTCTTTTTTAATTTAATAGTTAAACCGTGTAAAGCATTTGGTTCCTTGCTTTTGCATTCTGATTTTTAATTAGTATCAACCAATCTTCTCTGACCCAGACGTTCATTTCTACAAGGGAGGGATGTTTTATGAAGAAAAAATATGCATTGGATTTGATCAGGCCATGTACTTGACGTTCGCCTTCAGTTCTCCACCAATGTCAAGAAACATCGTGGCCCTTGGGGAATGGGGTCTTCAAGTAACTGCAGTGGGGAATGGTGTCACCATTGTTTGGATTCCTCCATCCCCAAGGCACTCGAAACTGCTTCAAATTACAATGATCTTCTCCACATGAGTGTTAGGAAAACTAGGAGGTTTTAGGTCTCACAACAAGAAAATGAGAGGAAATTCAAGAAACCAGGGTTTCTTGGGAGATGATGATCATAAAAAAGATAAAATATAAGAAAACAACACATGGTGAGGCTACCCTCACTTCTATATTATTAAATGAAGACTGATTACATTCTTAAATAGGAAAAGACTTTACTTAGTCAATTACAAATAAACCACACACAATTATATATAAACAACTAGACTCTACAGACAATGAACTATGAACTGACTCTTAGAACTGGCGCCTACTCCATTATTTCCAAGTCTCCCCCTTAATGGAGAATGGATTGACTTATACACCTAACATCTCCCTAAACAACTCAAACTTAATCTTTCCAAGAGGCTTAGTGAAAATATCAACAACATTTTCACTAGTATTACAATACATAAGAGCTATTTCATTTGACTACAACTTTTCTCTAACAAAATGAAACTGCACTTCAACATGCTTTGTCCTTGCATGAAAAATCAGATTCTTCGCAATATTGATTGAACTTTGATTATCACATTTGATCATCATAGTTTCCTTTTGTTCTTCTCCAACATCTTGAAGAAGTCTTATTAACCAAACAACTTCACAAGTTGCTGCACACAAGGCTTTATATTCTGCTTCAGTAGAAGACAAAGATACAATAGGTTGTTTTTTACTGCTCCATGAAACAACCCTAGATCCAATGCCAAATGCATATCCAGTGGTTGATCTTCGATCATCTGGATTTCCATCCCAATCAGAATCTGAGTAACCTATCAACTCAACATCAGATGTATCAGTATAATTAATACCATAATCAAGTGTTCCTTTTAGATACCCGAGTATTGTCTTTGCTGCATTCCATTGGCTTTCATGAGATTTCTCTATAAACTAACTTAACACAATCACAGAGTATGCAATATCAGGTCTGGTTGTGGTGAAATAATTCAAACTACCCACCATTTGTCTATACATAGTGCCATTCACCTCCTTCGAACCATCATCACAAGAAAGTTTCACATTCTTCTACATGGGAACAATAGAAGACTTACACTAATCCATTTTAAATCTCTTAAGTACTTCTCTAATATACCTACTCTGACAAACAAAAGTTTGGCCTGCATTTCTCCAAACTTCAAGACCTAGGCAGTAATGTAACTCACCAAGATCTTTCATTTCAAAAACTTTTGACAATTGCACCTTGATTTCAACAATTAATTTCTCTGCATTTCCTGTAATTATCAAATCATCAACATATAAAGAAATCAATAGTATATACCCCTGCTCATCAAATTTGGTATACAGATTTGGATCAGTCTTTCTCCTCATAAAACCTTGTTGAAGAAAGAAAGAGCCTATTTTCTCATACCATGACCTAGGTACCTGTTTTAGTCCATACAATGCTTTCTTTAACTTACACACTAAGTGTTCTTTCCCCTTTGCCACAAACCCTTCGGGTTGAGTAAGGTAAACCTCTTCCTTTAACTCACCATTCAAAAATGCATATTTAACATCTAATTGGTGTAGCTTCCAATGGTACTTTGTAGCTAAAGAAATTAACATTCTGATAGTATTCAATTTAGCTACTAGTGCAAATGTTTCAGCATAATCAATACTTTATATTTGTGAATACCCCTTTTCCACCAGTCTAGCCTTATATTTATCTATACTACCATCTGATTTAAACTTGGGTTTGTATATCCATGTTCATCCAATGGGCTTTTCATGTTTAGGCAATTTAGTCAATTCCCAAGTATTGTTTTTCATTATAGATTCATATTCTTCCTCCATTGCATTTCGCTATTCATCATGTTCATTTGCTTCATCAAAACTCATGGGTTCTATGACATTTGAAATGTTACTCATTAGGGCATAGTATGTATACCTCTTAGGAATCCAAATCTATCGTGAAGATCTTCTCAACTGATTATCTTCCTCTCCACTTTGTGAAGATCTATCTTCACCTCTAGGTGAACTATGATTGCTTGAATTGTCCATATCACTGAGTCCTTCTTGCTACTACTGTTGTTGTCACTGTGATGAGGGCTGCTGCTGTGGTGGTTGTTGTTGATGCTGCTCTTCTTTAACCCCTTCATCAAGAATTCTATGCCATTCCTCATGATTGTTGTCATCATGATTTCCTGCTTCCTACTCATGGAAAATTACATCTCTGCTTACAAATACTTTGTGAGTAGCAGGATCAAATAGTTTGTATGCTTTAAATTTAGAACAATACCCAATGAAAATACATTTAATGGCTTTAGCATCCAACTTCTTCCTATTCTCCTTTGGAATATGAGCAAAAGCCTTACACCCAAATAATTTCAAATTATGAACTGCAGGTTTGGAACCATACAAGGCTTCGAAAGAAGTGACATTATCAAGACACCTTGTTGGAATTCTATTCTTTAAATAAACTGTAGTATTTATGGCTTCAGCCCAAAAAACATTCGAGAGGTTCTTACATTTCATCATACTGCGAATACACTCGACTAGAGTTCTATTTTTCCTTTCAACGGCTCCATTTTGTTGTGGAGTGTGTGGTACTATAAACTGTTGTACGATTCCTTGATCTTTGCAATATTTGTTGAAGTCCTCTGATTTATACTCTCCCCCTTAATCTGAATGGAGGATTTTGATGGATTTTCCTGTCTTTTTGTCCACCATGGTTCTAAATTCCTTAAAGTACTTGAAAACATCACTTTTTCATCTATGGAAGTAAACCCATGTGTATCTCATGCAATCATCAATAAATAACAGAAAGTAAAATGCACCTCCTAGAGACCTAGTCTGCATAGGCCACAAGCATTAGTATGCACAAGATCTAACACATCTCTCTTTTTCCTATGAGGATTAGAGAGGAATTCATCTGTGTGCATCTTTCCTAATGCACATTCATCACAAGCAACCTTTTCATTCTTTAACATGGGAAGTCCTTCAACCACATTCTTTTTTCTGTAATAACAATAAATCAGGATGATTGATGTGGTCATACCTTTGATGCCAAAGAATCTCTGTTGGCATAGTTGCAGAGGTCAGTGCATGATGTGATTTGCTGGTAACATCAAGTTTGTATAGGCCTCCTGCTCCGACTCCCGTTGCAACAGTTTGGAAGTGGTCTAGCAAATCCTTCTCTATGCAATAATTCTTGAAGAATTCAACCTTCAAGTTCTGATCTGTAATGGTGGACACGGAGATCAAATTTTTCTTTATTCCTGGCACATACACCACATTGCGAATGTGACAGATAGTACCATTCAGAAATGTCACAAGAATGTCTCCATATCCCTTGATTTGATGAGCGCAGTCGTCTCCAAGATATATGCTAGCACCATTCTGTGTTTCTTTAAAATTAGCATACCAGTTCTTATTACAAGTCATATGTACTGATGATCCATAATCCACAAACCAGGCATCAAAATCATCCATTTCAGTGGATAAAGCAGCGTTAGACAAAAACAGCCTAAGATCCCATGAGTAAAAATTTGGGGGTTCATCAATATCATCACTAGCAATAAATAATCTGAGATCTTGATTTGAAGATTTTTCTGCATAATGACCTGAATGTGTTTTAGGTTTATTCCTATCCTCATCACTCTTCTTGTTATGACAGTCTTTAACAATATGTCCAAGTCGACCACAATAAAAATAACTCTTTGATTCATTCCTGTCAGATTGCATACCTTGATTTGGAGATTGTCTTCTCTGCGATGAACTGTCTCTCTGCCATGAACCGCCTCTCTGCCATGAACTGCCTCCTCTGCCTCTTTCTCCTGATCTCCCTCTCATAGATCTCTTATTTAACCACAATGCCAAATCTTTATTCCAAGTCTTCAGATTCCTGCGCCTCTCTTCCTCTTGCAAAAAAATACCTGTCAGTTCTTCAAACGTAGGAGGTTTCTCCCTTGCTGCGAGACCTATTATGAACATATGATAATCTTCTAGCATACCATTTAAGGTAATAGTGACCAGATCAGTGTTGGAAACAGTTTCACCTATATTTACTAGCTTGTCTTTCACCTCTTTAATGCGACCCAAAAATGAACTAATAGATTCATTTCCATCCATCTTAATGCCTAGCAATTTAGTTTTCTAGAACAAAATGTGATTTGTGTTGTTAGTTTCATATAATGCTTTAAGCGTTGTCCATGTTGCAGCAGAGGTTGTAGCTTCTCTAATATGTGGAATTATGATATCTTTAAATAACATGCGCAACAATACCTTTGCCTTGTTTTTGCGCTTCTCCCAATCTTGGATCTCTGCTACTGTCGCACCTGTAGTTACATCAGGTTTCACTTCAGTTCCCTTCGCAATGTTCCAAACACCATAGCCCTCCATGGGCGTCTGCATCTTGAATTTCCAGTCAATGAAGTTTGATCCATCTAAATTGTTGGTTTCGTTGAGGTAGGTCTCTACTAGCAGATTCTCCATCGCTGCAATTTATTCTCTGCAAGTGAATCACCAAGAATATGCAGTTTTTTGTCGAGTTTTCTCTTGTGTTGAGAAATCCGTAGCTCTACCATTGGATCCACTGATCCAAATATACCTCTATTCTCAGCTTAAATCATGCATGCATCCACCTTTAAATCATAACACCAGCTCACATGCATATATCAACCTTTAAATCATGCATGCACCTTAATATCCAAAGTATCCACCTTTTTTTAAAACTTTAATATCCCACATAAAGTTTAAACCTCACACATGCGTCCACTTTTAATAATAAAAACTACACCTTTATGATATTTAATAATAATCATAAGAAAAATTCACTTTAATAGAAACAAAGTATACATCACTTTAATATACCTCACACTTATTCAAATGCTCCAAAAAACAAACTATAACCATGCAAAACACATGCATCTTGTGGCACTCTTTTGAGAAAGGTGGATCGACCTTCTGCCAAGCCTCACGCTTCTCCCAAGCTCACATGACTAGCTCACACTCCAAGATCATGCACCTTCGATTCCAACAAGCCTATTTACATGGCAGTGAAGGAGGAGTAATCACGACCCTTCTAAAGAAAACTCATGCTTTCCAAATGCGTAGGTGTTGGCAAACACTTCCCGATTCAAATTCATGCAACAAAAAATATCATGCTATAAAAAATGAAAACTTCGCTTCATGAAATAAACTCACAATTTGGGGTTTCCGCACCTCATGCTACAGTAGACTATGGGTAGTCCGCACCTCACGTGTTATTTAGGTTGCAGAAATCGTCAACGATTTCCGCACTGTAATCTCAGCTAGATTGCGGAAATTTTTCCGTTTTAGATGTGTGGAAAGTTTGAGTAGTGTGCCACCGTACCCTTCAAGAGGAGGGACCTGTAGACTTCTATAAATTTACGCACCTCTCCCCGTGGCTCTAATACCAAGATAAAATATGAGAAAACAACACACAGTGAGGCTACACTCACTTCTGTATTATTCAATGAAGACTGATTACATTCTGAAATAGGAAAAGACTCTACTTAGTCGATTACATGCAAACCACAGACAAGTAGACTCTATAGATAGTGAACTATGAACTGACTCTTATAACTGGCGCTTACTCCATTATTTCCAAGTAAAAATCACATGGATATGAATGACTTTGACTTATATGGGCAATATGATAACCTTGTCACAACGTTGATCTCTTTATGTGTGCTAGCTTTCCCTTCCATCAAGTCTCCTTTTATACCATTTCAAGTTGGTTGAGACCATTTTCCATGAGTTTTAAGGAGTTACGAAAGTAGTTGTTTGGTAAACCCCACTTAGGAGCATGCAATTTTCGTGATTTTTTATATTTTTTAGCCATTTTTGAAAGATATGCGCGCCTTTGCTCAAGAGAAAGGATATGTACATGCTTCTTTTGTGAGCATAAAGTGTGTGTGGATGGATAAGAAGGCTTTTGGAAAAGATTCAGAGTGCGCCCAAGCCACAAGGGATCAATATGAAGGGGATAACAAAAAAATAAAGGCATCTAAGTCATGAAGGTGGCAAAAGATGCTATAACAAATTCCTCCTAATGGATGAGGTCGGAAGGGGAGTTGATGGCTGAAATTCATTATAATACCATGAAGGAATCTACTGAGTGGAGAGAGATGGAGTTCACCAGACATTAGATTAGGAAAGTACCTACAACAAAAATCAAGGCATGAGATGACTCTCTTCCCGAGGCAGGCATACCCATGCTCACATGTGGAAAAGCATGGCCTCCAAATCAAGTACATTGTGGATCAATGAAGTATATATAAAAAACAAAGATCATGGATATGAAAAGATACACAATGGATTAACATCAAAATAGTTCATAGCCACGGACAATACATAGTGGATCTATGACTCAGTGTACATCAAGAGGATAACTTGAACAATGGAATGGACAAACTGATCCTCCAAAAGTACCAATGTCATATGGGTGAATGGTATTGTTCGTGTGCAACTCAGACAACAACATAAAAGGGTGATTCTACTATAGCCTAAAGTATTCAATCCAAACCTTTCAATGGTACAAATCTAACCAATGTGAATAAATGAGTTAATGGTGAACATGGTAGAAACCATTTGATTACCGATCATTGATGTATATCGTTAACAAACACGAGAAAACCCATTAGTAATGATAATGGGCGTCAAGGTACCTAGTACATTCTAGAAAGTGTGAATAAACATGTTTTCGTCAAACATTTGTAGAATCTATCGTTCAAGAGACATTGAGGTATTCCCATTATTGATAGTGAGGGATCCTACCACTAATAACTTCAAGCCCCAAAGTACTATAAAGTCTCTAGATCTCAATCCCAAAGAAAATAAGTCGAAGTCAACGGGAAGAGATTCATTGGAAGGAAGGAATTAAGGCATCCCCCATCATCCAACATAAGTAGACATAAGGACAATGATTTGAAGGTATCATACGAAAGCTAGAATAACACACCACTGAGTACATCTCTCACATGCACTAGATGGAATAGCACACAGAAGAAACCCTCTAAGAAATGACCGATAATCAAATTCGTTGAAATATATGAGGACTTCCACTAATAATGAAAATGGAAATCAAGATGCAAAACCAATTCCAATAAGTGAATAGAGGTATTGACATTGAACATAAGGGAAACCACTCAGTAAGCGACCATTTATGAAATGTCATCTGCTAAGCACAAGGTGACATACCAAAGATGAAAATCAACCCAGGGTGTTATCAACTCTAGGTCAATATCTCAGAGAAAAGTGTCGTAGTCAATAAGAGACGACCCACCAACGAGAAGTCAATGGGGACCTTCCACACTAGAAAGAGTAGGAAACAAAGATACTAATGAAACTAAGAACAACTTGACAACTAGAAAGGCCAACATGAACAATTAAGAGATATGAGGAATGATCGACATAGGGTCAAAATTACCCTCGAACATAAGCAGAACACAATGGTAACTTGGGAAACATTTGACACAAAGTGGAATAATGATATAGCATGTGACACAAGAGGCATCAATAGACTCTCCATAGTGACTAGAAGAGTAACCAACTGAAGGATTAATAAACTCAAAAATAAATATTTGGTTTCTTAAGGCCATACTAAAACCCAACTTGTCGAGAAAGAGACACAAAACTAGTGCTTTGTTCAAGGGTGACATGATTGAGGATTGTTTCCAACAAAACAAAGATTTATGTTCTCCCCCCCCCCCCCTCTTTTTTTTATATTTTTTTTTTTGTGTCTTTTTCATGTTATAAAATCTTGAAAAGGCATAAAAGAATGCTAAAATACACTTGAGGAAATGATTTTCGCGGGACAAACAAACTAGTTTTGAGCGCATGGAACATAACTATGCAAGATGTTGGATTACTGAGAGGTGGGGTGAATCAATAATATAGCTTTTTAATAATTTTTAACCATAGTATATAAGTGTTGTTTATCTTTATGATCAATTTACCATTATTATTCAACAAGTGAAGAATAAATAAACCACGAACAATGAGAAATCATACACATACACAGTACACCAATATTTTTACGTGGAAACCCAATGTGGGAGAAAACCACATATAAATATTTTTATTACATGTCTTTAAGAATTACATTCATTGAAAGCACTAACTTCCTTTGTTCTCCAGCTGCAACTGGAAGGAGGCTCTAACCCCCTCTATTTTTAGGCTACAATCTGAGGGAAGCTCCAACTGCTAAATTCTCTGGCTACAACCAAAAGGAGGCTACAACCCCTTATGTTCTTTGGCTACAACTGGAAGGTGGCTACAACCACCTATCTTTTCCTTATCCCACTGCCTTGAGATGTAAGTGTCAAATAAATGATGAAACCACTTCCACTCTGTCACTGTGAAATATACCACTGTAACCTGTACCAATCTGTGCCAACAACCTGTAACCAACTTGTACCAATAACCTGTACCAACATATACCAAGTATACCTACAACCTGTACCAACATATACCAAGTATACCTACAACCTGTACCAATATTCTCCTCAATAGATCATATCTAATAACATAGATCTCATACCCAATATCACAAGAATATCACTCAAACCATGTGCATCTATGTTTCTCTAGTCATGTGTCATACATTTGCATACAATCATAATCATATGTAATCAAACCTCACATGGACTAAACATCAAACCCTTACTTTTATGCAGCCTCAAACTATACCAACAACTTCAGCAACACACCATCACCAGAATCCCTCAACCATGTACCAAAAAAAACCTCAACCATGTACCAAGAAATACAAGATATGCCTCAACACTCAAACTAACAAGATATACCAATCATAAATACTAGACATACCAACATTGTATTTCTGTAGATATGACTCATATAGAAAGTGCCATACAACCATCAACCTCTCTAGGGAAAATTCTCAATCTCTCATAACCATATCTCATGTAGACAACAATATTATACTACACATAAGAATATGACATACCTTTTGAACCTGTAGATAGATATGATGTACCTGGTCACACCTTCCTGGGAACTTGCTTTCAGACTCTAGAGATCTTCCATCCTCATCTACTCAAGCTTTCATGGATTTTCCCAATTGTACGCAACCTCTTCTTCTTCATCTTGCATATGTATGTGAACTCCTCTACTGCATCCTGCATACGTACGTGACCTCTTCTTCTTCATCTCGCATATGTATGCGACCTCCTCTACCACATCCTGCATACGTATGTGACCTCTTCCACTGCATCTCACATATAACTCAAAAACTAGGGTTTTTCAGAGATTCTGCAACTCTGAAAATTTCTTCATCAACCCTTCTTTTATGCCTCAGACTTGCATAACTTCAGATGTATCAATGAGTACATGCAATAAACCTTTCAAAAAACAATATATATTCAAAGTGCTCAATATGTGCTAATAAGAGACCCTTGATCTCTTATTTATACTCTCCAAGTAGCTTCCTCAAGGGTTTACCTTCTAACTAACTTTACCCAACTTCCTTCTTTTAGGGCTAACCCACTTCTAACCACTTTGTCCACTTACAACCACTTCATCCACAAATAGTGAACTCACCACTTCTAGTTGCAATTAATTTATTTTTAATTATTTTCTTTTTGCAACAACTTAACTCATGATTAAATCCTAGTTACAACCACTTTGACTAGTAAACGTCTTTTAGGAGCTTCTAGAATAAATTGACTTATTTGACCTTTTAGGGTCTTCTAGATAACTCACGAGGGTTCTCCAACTTCACAAGGCCATAACTCCCTAACCGTGAGGAGTTATGTGGTGTTCCACATATCACTGGAAATGACACGACATGTACTATCCATATAGAATATTCTTACCTTCAAATACACTAATATTCATGTCTTTATACCTCAAACAAACTTGAGTCCCTTAACCATACTGTTGGGGCTACCAGAATTTTCTATCGGACTTGCTTCAAGGGTTTACATCAATGACAACCAAAAAAATTAATGAACACAATATGTAAGAAGGATGTGCATGATATGGACACTCATCAGTGTGTTTCCTCTAAGGATAAGGATTTCGAGCTATAGAGGCAACACATGCAAAGACAAGTGGCTAGAGAGAATATGTAAGAAGTGAATAACAAATGGAAAATTGTAGCGACAATTAGGTTCAAAAGTGAAAGAAACAATATGCAATGTAGCAATACAACTCAAAACATGAAAAATGGGAGCCCCATGGGAAATGATCAGAAATAGATTGAGTCATGAAGCTTCAATATAAAGTCACGACGGGGCTAAAAGGGGCTCCCAAGCCTATTAAACTTCAACATGGGTCTCAAAATAGAAAACAAGGCTCTAACTAGGGAACCCATGATCGATAGTCTCTACAATGCAAATTGTGATACTTTAAAATTGCAAGAAGGCTTCATGTCACAACTTAGTGGGGTCAACCCTAAGGCAAAATGGAACAAGATACTGATAATGCACAATGCAAGATGGAAAACCTAACCTATATTAAATTTTTGAATTTATAACCCGTTAGAGTGGATCGATGTAGAAAACACCAAAGAAAATGTCTCCAAGGTCCTATATACATGATCAACAACACTAGTCCAGAAGTTAATAAATCCGATATATAAACCTCTAAATAAATCTCTAATAACAAATCTTTCTCTAGATTACAAAACTTCGAAAACAAAAAACCTTAAAATTGCAATATGGTACAAAGCATCGCTTAGCCTTATGTCATACACATAATACTTCTTCTGGTAGAGACCCTTAAGAGGCTTAGGCCAACGATTCCTTTCATTATCAACCTCTAAAGTCTCTAGTTTGGGAATAAATAATGGTCGATGATGCATATCTTCCCATGGTCTATTAGTAATAGTCAAGGCTTCATGGATAACCTCATTCGAAGGAAATTCAACATCCAAGAAATCATGTGAACTAGGAGGATTGATGGCTCAAATGGGTGAATTTAAATCATTATACTCCATATGGCAATGGATATTTTGATTAGAGCTAACATACTTTATCAATGAAGACTCACAAATATCATGGCTTGAGGACCTACAAACAATGAGATTGGACTCAAGAGGAAAATCACAATCTCTTAGGCCAATAGGGGGAAGGAAGGGCTCCCATGCCCCCTATTGGATAAATATTCTGATCAATTGCTAGGAGCATAACCTAAGAAGGAAAACTAAGTGTAAAGGCTCCTTCTTAGAAGAAATTGAACACCGAGGATATGATGCCACATAATTCACGTGTGGTGAGGTAGATTCCACTCAAATAATAGGAAAATTTAAAGGGTTAGCATGGTCTAAAGTCAAATAAGGATGGTCATTATCAGACGCAAGATGATCAATATTGACAATTCTTCCATTGTGAGGAAAATACATCACCTAAAATAAAGTAGACACCATAGAATTCATAGTATATACATAATCATGCCCAAAAATAATATTAAATTCCAATGGGCCATTCATCACTATAATATCAACTAGGACAATCTTCCCACCTACCATTATAGGAAACTAAGGAATAATCCCCAAAGATTCATTAGGTCTTCTGTCAAAATATAGCAACTAACTAGTGGCTGACACAATCTTGGGAGACCTCAAAGATTTCCAAGCTGAGGAGGATAAAATGCTTGTGGAGGATCCTTTATCTACTATACATTGATAATTTTTTGTTGAATTAACTTCAACCCTTATTTAGAAGGGTGAAAAAAAAGCAAGGAGAGGCTCAACAAGATTATTCCAATCAAAGGAAACCATCCTAGAACTTGGAGGGGGCATGGTCAAAGTGAGTGGAATGCTCCCTTGTTTAGAAGGTTTTAAACTAGCAGTGCAGAAAACATGGCCAATAGACACATCACTCCCCAAAAGAAGAGTGGCATCATCCAAAAATCGCATCGACTCGACCAATTTTGTAGACTTGTCACTCTCCAAGAGAAGAGTGGGATTAGTCAAAGTTTGCATCATCTCAACCACTTCATCAACCACTGGTTGCATATGTTTCTAGGAAACCGAAGGTTATTTAGGAGAATAAGAACCTTGAGACAAGGTCCACATATTTTGTACCTATGGAATAATAGGGAACATATGAGTAAGGTGATCTCCCTTGCAAAGTTTACAAGAGAACTTAGGCTTGCATCCTATTCGTCTAGATTTCTTAGCAATATCAATGCCCTCAGCATGACTTGCATTGGTTGGTTACTTTCCCCCAACATGACTTGTAGTGGTTGGTTTCATTTTTCCAGCATGACTTGTAGTGGCTAGTGAATTATCTCCAATTTGACTCATGGTGATTATTTTCTTTCCCACGACATGACTCATAGAGGTTGGTTTCTTGTCTCCAACATGACTTGTAGTGACTATTGAATTTTCCCTTTGTCTTGACTTATTCTTCTTATTCTTCCTCTTTTTATTCCTTTTAGACTTTTGGTTACTAGTAACTAGTATTTGACTAGATGAGGAAGAAGGAGGAGGAATAGATTTCATTGATGAAGACATTAAAGAATCACCATCAATTTTATTCCCTTGATATAATGTGCTTATCCGATAATCCTCATGAGAATTTGGAACAGTTTGTATCCTCGAAAAATTTAGCCTTAAAATTCTTATGCACAGGTTCTTCCCTTGCAGGACTATCCAATGCAACTTTGGTCTCTTCAACTAGCTCTTGTGAAGGAGAGTCAATATGGTCAAGCCTTCTCCTTTGAGGAAGCAACTCCATACTTTCAGGTGAAAGGCTTGGAGTCCTTCTAGACTGGTGGAGCGATCACTCAATCAATTTGAATCAAAGAATAAAAATTAGCAAGACATTGACAACCTAGGACCGACTGATAAACAAACACAAAGCGCACAATTAAAATTTATTATGAAGATTCAACAAACAAACTACCCTTCCAAAGTTTATCCAAGGGTGGTTAGGTCACGAGTCCAATAAAGTTAAGAGATGATAAAGAGGGCCTTCCAAAAATTGATATGGGTTGTTTAAGTCCCAAGACCAGTTAATGAAGGAACACAAGATAGTTACGATAACCTCCTACAACAATAGCCCAAGGTGAAAGTACCCTCATGGAGTTGGGCACTCTCCATGGGAGTTGAAATGGTGATTATGTGTCTACCTTAGGTACCATGAAAACTTCCCATTCACAATCACCCATGAGATATCCTAAGATAGGATGCTCAAGTTACCAATTCACGATAAGAAATCGAGTGGAATAGTGATGGGTTGAGATCACACATATGGGTAGGAAACCTAATCCTAATGCTTCTGAGAAGTGATGTCACCCAGATGACCTAACACTTATAGAAACCCCCATACACATAGTAATTCAACAAACACTAGAACAAGTGAAAGAGGGGATATCAACTCCACCTATCACAGCGCAAACTTGTGCTTAAATCTTGTGTAAGAGGTGCTTTCCCAGTGAACCCTTCTTGCTACTACTAGATTTTACTCACTAATATGTTCTAGTTTGATTTTGTGGCCCTGGAGAGTTTACTCTCCAATCCTAATTCAAGCCCCTACTTGCTAGATTATTATTGATTTTCTATAAATAAAAGTCAAGTTAATTTTAAATTAAGTGTTCGTTTTAAAAAGTAGTTGATTATTCAAGGATATGATGGTGCAACTAATGGTGTTTCTCAGACACTTTCATAAAGAAACTTTGAAAAACACTAGCAAATAAAATAAACACTTACCCTTCATTCTATTCAGTTTTCAATGTAAAGCATGAATAACCTTTTGAAATGAAATCATAATGTGGATGTAAATACTAAATGGTTTTTTTCCTTTTTGAGACTTATGACAATGAAACCCTATTTAACAAGAAAAGCAAAAGGAAAATGCAACTAAATAAATACTACTCTCGAATGTGCAAACAATAAAGAAGAGAAAAAGAACCAAAATGTTTTTGTTCTTTTATTTTGAGAATTAATGCTAAATACAAGCATGCAAACACTTTTTTACTGGAAACCTACTGCAAGTAGACTCTAAGAACCAAAACAAAAAAGATACTGCAACAGAGTAGGGAAGAAAGGGTATAAAAAGAGATATTTTGAAACTAAGGATGTACGCCTGCTCTTTGGGAGAGAAACATGTATGTACACATGATTTTTCTGAAGGAAACAAGAGCGTATACACTTTGTTCCCAATATCAAGGTGCATGTGTGTTCAATTATGGGAATAATATTTCAAAAAAACCATTAGAAACTTATCTACTAGACTGATAGTAGGAAAAACAAAATAAAAACTTGAGAAAGAACTCTAAACTCAGCATAAAAGGAATAAAGAAAACCTTACCGATAATAACTCAATGAGTTATCCCCAGTGAATTCTCCAGTTTTTTTTGTAGATAAAACCTATCATATGGCTAGGCTAGATCATTAACAAAGCAGAATTCAAGCAACAATACAATCCTTTCTCTAAAGTAGCCTACACTTATTTCTATATAACTACCAGTTATTTACAAACAACTTACCTAATTCAAATGGTCGGTTGGATATGAGTCTTGCAAGTTGGTCTCACTCTAATCATCCTTGCTCCAATCTAAGTTCACAAACCTGCACACAAAGAAGGAAACATCTTCCTCAAACTTGTCGGCAAAAATATAAATAAACATGAAATACACACCTTAACTAACTCTATCAAGTGAGTCATAACTACATCCAACTACTAAACGGAGATCAAATTATTGAAATTGACATAGAATTTAGGGGAGAGGAAGAAGACAGATCTTCATTTCATTAAAGTAAACAATGATATGTAAAACATATACTTGACCTCACTGTCAACATTGCCTATCATTGTTGTTTGGATTCCTCCATACCTGGGCCACTCGGGACTTCTCTTCTCCATGCAAGTGTGAGGAAAAACAAGAGGTTTTAGGTATCACAACAATAATAGGAGAGGAAACTCAGGAAATAGGGTTTTATTGGGAGACGATGGTCATAAAAACCACAGGGATATGACTGGCTTTGACTTCTTTGGGAAATAGGATAACTCTATCACAACATTCATCTCTCGTTTTGTTCTATCTCGTCCTTCCATCAAACCTCTTTGTATTCCATTTTAAGATGGTTGAGTCTGTTTTCCACGAGGTTGAGGGAGTTACAAAAGTAGTTTTCCCATAAATCCCACTGAGGAGGATGCAATTTTCACAAATTTTATATTTTTTTAGTCGTTTTTGAAGGTACACATGCCTTTGTTGTAGAGAAAAAGGTATGTACATACTTATTTGTGAGCAAAAAGTGCATGTGTATGAATAAGGATAATTTTTGGACAAGGTTCAAAGTGGGCCCAAGCTACAAGGAATCATTATGAAGGGGATAATGGACAAATAAAGACATATAAGCCACGAGGATGGTAAAAAGTGTTATAACACTAAGGCATGCATAATGCCTCTCCATACCAAACTTTAACATACTCACTGTAATCAACGAAGTACTTTGGGAATATGGAGGCCACCACCATACCTTTGTACCACGGTGCAAATAATTGCTCATTAAAAACGACATTGTCGATGTCTTTCCTTACTCTCTAAGGTGAAAGCATTATGGACATAAAATCCTTTCTCTCAAGGATGACATCAATTGGGTACAAACCCATAAGTTATTTATAAGTAGGTCTTATTATCCTTATTTAACATGTAGATGAAGTTGATATATGGAAAGAGGAAGCAACATGTTTGAACTTAGCGGAATTTATTTTTCTTATTGAATTTTTTTATTATTTTAAAAGGAAGTGGTTACAAAATCAAATATCCATATTGAGAAATATAAAGTTTTCTTGTAAAAGTTCTATCATCAATTTTTTATTAATTATTAATTAATTAAAAATGAAGTAATAATATGTTTAGCATTTAAAAATCATTAAACGTGAGTAGTGTGATGTAGGGAAAATATATATTTTTAATTAAATTTGAATTTATGTGATGCTCTAATTATTTTAAAAATTTATAAATGGAAGGAAAATAAAATGTATTTGAAAAACTTAAATGGCTTACAAATTGTTCGAAGAAAATTTGTGAGAAAGTACAAGAAATATTTAATCAATGATTATTGATTCCAAACCAAATGCACAAAACAAGACAAGAAAGGGTCAAAATAGTAATCTTTGATGCAGTCTAGTGCTAAAGACACAAATCATATACTTCATATGTCAACATTTTTTAAAGTGATCAAATAAATAATTTTATTTGACTACTTTTATATGGAGTACATCTTCTTCGAATGTGATCGGGTTATTGTACACACTAAGAAAATGATTAAAATTAATAATTTAGTTTTCACATTGGTGAATATGAACAAATATGTAGGGAACATATTTTTTTTTAATTAAATTTAAACTTATGTGATACTCTAATTTATTTTAAAAATTTATAAGTGGAAGGAAAATACAATATATTTAAAAAAATTAATTGACTTACACATTTTCGAAAAAAAATTGTGAAAACGTAAAAGAAATATCTAATCAATGGTTATAGATTCCATACCAAATATATTTGTAAAAATTTACAAGAAATATCTAATCAATGATTATAAATTCCAAACCAAATACACAAAACAAGAGAAAGTCACTCAAAATAGTAATCTAAAACACAAATCCTATACTTTGTACATCAACATTTTTAAAGTGATCAAATAAATACTTTAATTTAATTATTTTTATATGGACACCTTGTTTGAATGTGATTGGTTTATTATACATACTAAGAAAATGATTAAAATTAATAATTTAGGTTTCACATTGATAAAAAATACTGATAAATCCAACCCTTTATTCTAGTAATGCAAGCCAAACAAGTATTCTACCTACAAGATCCACTTGAAACTGATTGGTATGTAATTTTGGCATGTCCACTAAAGGGATTGTGGACTAATACCACATATGAACCCAACTATGAAGATTTTAGCAAACTTTGAAAAAACAAATTACATAGATGATGAAAATGTAGTTGGTGATGATGTCGAAATTGATTATGTTCATCCAAATTGTGAAGGCATATGGTTAAGTGAAGATAAACAAAAACATACTTTTCACTTATTTTTATTTTCTTTAGATATATTTAAAAAAGCAATAATTAAATTTTTTTTTTCATTATATTAAATGTGTTGTAGATACACGTGTCAATTGATTGACTATAGATAGATAAATGTTTTGTTTACTCACTAGAATGAGACAACACTATATTTGTATTAAAAACGTTAAGAAGTCCTACATTTGAAATAAAACAAAACTCTCTTTAAAGAACATACTAGAAAACATATTCATATAAGAGAAAACGAAATTAACCCACATTTTCTTTATGGTTAGGTTTTTATAGTATTGTATATATTAATACGAATATAAGTAATATATATGTTAGTATGTGATTATCATGTGAGGTCATAAGGTTAACCTCTTATTGATCTTACACTTATGTTCTTGCAAATGAAGGATCAAATAACTTCCTAAAATGACAATTTGATAGTAGTAGAGATACAAAGTTCTCATATGTATGTTCTTTTATTTTTCCATTGCAATTGTATACTTACTAATATAGTTCACAAGACACGTATGTGTGATGGCTCTAAAGGTTGCAATGTTGTTAGAACAATGTTCTTTCCTAAGGATGTTTAAACAATTATTTAATTATTTATTGTTTTATAAAGATCTACTCTAAGAGTTTAAGGACACTTGAGCTTTAAGCCCTTATTTAGTCATGAGTCTCACTAAAGATACATAGTTTTGTATAGGTTTTCATCATCTCAAAAAAATTCAATATCAAGGACATGTTCCTTCTTTCCATATTGATGATATCCAAGATTTTTGGGTATAGCTTTATACATCACCTTTTGAGATATGATATTTACATATTAGAAAAAAAAATTATTAACAAGAATTAATACTGTTGTGTATGTGATCCGGATTTATGTAGGAACACAATGAAATACAAAAATACACATAAACACAGAGATGCAGTGGAAATAAGATTTCATTTCATTAATAACAAATGACTGAAATATGCTTACAGACAGAATGGAAATAAACTAGCTAGGGCGCTGGTAGCTTATCTCTGAGAAGAGATGTGGCCGCTACTCGCATCCATGAGAAGATGATTACAATGAGGTTTTGAAGGCCCTTTTACAATAAACGAGAATGCCAAAATTCCTAGACATCCAAAAACCTAACCCTAGGAGATGAAGTGCCAAAAGTCATGTGGGTCTCGTTTGGGTAAGTTGGTGCATCAACTTCTCAGGGTCGTAACTTTTGCATACTATCTCCGTTTTAGGCGTATGATAGCTCGTTGGAAAGATCTATTCGAGGCCTACAACGCTCGAGACAAAATAACATCAATAAATGCTATTCTGTGACAACAACATACCCAAAAAAACATCGTTTAGGGCCTCAAAATGGCCCCGAAAGTTCAGGACCTGAAAAAACTGCTAAAAATAGTAAATTGTGCGAAAACTAAAAAACTGAAAGAAGCAATGGTGGGGGTCCAAGTGGAATAGGTGGGTGGCCACCAATATCCACTTGGATCATTCGTCCCCCCTTAGGAAGCAATGGTCCCCATTGCGTTGAGTTCCTCCATGAGATGAGGAAACTTTTGTTGAACTTGGTCCCTAGTGAGCCATTTGCCTTGGTGAAGGAGTTGGTCTGCTTTGACAACTCGATATAGCAGTATCCTTTGTTTTCGGGTGTGCTTGATCTGTGTATCCATGATCTGATCAGTTCTGGCTTGTTCCATGT
>JZKD02S1595286.1:85343-110436 GCA_000966675.3 Picea glauca
CATTTCATTAATAACAAATGACTGAAATATGCTTACAGACAGAATGGAAATAAACTAGTTAGGGCGTTGGTAGCTTATCTCTGAGAAGAGATGTGGCCGCTACTCGCATCCATGAAAAGATGATTACAATGAGGCTTTGAAGTCCCTTTTACAATAAACGGGAATGCCAAAGTCCTAGACATCCAAAAACCTAACCCTGGGAGATGAAGCGCCAAAAGTCATGTGGGCCCCGTTTGGGTAAGTTGGTGCATCAACTTCCCGGGGTTGTAACTTTTTCATACGATCACTCGTTGGAAAGATCTATCCGAGGCCTACAATGCTTGAGACAAAATATCATCATGAGATGATACTTTATGACAAAAATATACCCAAAAAAACATTGTTTAGGGCCTCAAAATGGCCCCGGAAGTTTAGGACCCGAAAAAACTGCTAAAAATAGTAAACTGTGCGAAAACTGAAAAACTGAAAGAAGCAATGGTGGGGGTCCAAGTGGAATAGGTGGGTGGCCACCAATATCCACCTGGATCATAATGATACTAATGAATTATATGATTTTATTTTCATTCATATTTTCTTTTCCATTACTTTGAGACATTTTAGATCTTTATGAAAAAAATTGGGTGACTTGGTTGATATTGATTATAAGGTTTGTTATATCAATATTGTTCTTACTCATAGTTTATTGTGACAAACATGTGTATGTGTTTTATCAAGTTAGATTTATTTGAGTAGTACAATTTTAAGTTAAAAGCTAAATATGCACATTGGGGGCAACGAAAGTTAATTATTCAAGATTCAATATCTCAATACAATTTATTTGGTGACAATCATTAGTAACAATCGACAAACCTCGTCGTGAAAGCTTGAAATTTGAAATCAATCTTTAGTGATGGTTATTAGTCGTTACTTTAATAACTATAAAATATTTTGGTAGTTGTATATCCAAGGAAATTGCTATTTCATCTTTCAAATCTAAGGTTGGGGCGACAGTTGCCAACTTTTTCCTTTTGCATTGGGTTTGGAGACACACACCACCCATTATCTTTAAATAGGATGGTAAACCACTGTGGAAATGGTTACTAGCCATATCACATAGTATCCTATCACAACGGTACTCACCTATCTCTATATAATATTTTGTGGCCGCCCTAGGCTTCCATTGGCGATGGGTGTTCCCCAGTGCTACAAGATATTTAATCACTACCTTTGTCTTCCCATGTGATGGTCAACACCCAACATTACAAGTTCTAAATATAAGGCCCATATAGACACTGTCAAAGAGAAACACTATATATTTCCTTTGGAAATGATTAACATGCATCATTGGATGTTTCCAAAAAGTGCCCAAAACAATCTATTTATGGCAATGGGCAGTAATCGTTACCCTTAGTGACTTGAAATGGGTCACTATATAATTTTTCATTTATTTTGGTACTTTTTTAGTGGAAAAATTGGAGCTATTGGCTTATAGAGCCCATTTTAGGGGAAGATCCCATTTTGTTGATTTAGGGTCCAAAAACTTCCAAAGCCCATTTTAGGCCTTAAATGACATTTTTTAGCATAAAAAATTTTCTAACAAATTTCCAACCACTAAAATATGTTCTACACATGTGAATATTACAAACAATGGAAACATCACCTCAATTAAAGTTTGTATGAGGAAGTTATGCCTCCCACAAGTTCATGACCTATCTTGTTGGCCATCATGGTACGAAGTGGATGTCATGTCAGTTCCCTTTATTCACACATGTAGATCTATTCATGTGTGGATTTTCAATAAGAATCTACAGGTTCCAAAACCCTAACCCTAATGAGGAATAAGGCATGGAAAAACACTAACCTTAACCCTAGATGACTATCAAGACATGTTAGATACTAGGTCGCTAGGATTAAGGGAAAGGGTACCATTTGTATTGTATCGATTATCGTTCCATAGTTGAGTAGAGCAAGGGAATGGTATATTGGAGTAGAATAGAGAAAGTATAAGACCTTGTAGCATTCATGCAAGCCACAATGTCTATGGAAAATCCATAGTGAGATCACATTTGTTTGTTTTTTTTATTTCATAATTGAGAAGAAAAGAGAGAGGCATAATACTCACATTTTGGCTAGTTTTCCCCATATTGGGTTTGCTAGTGTACATCTTGTGTTCATTGCATGGATGGTGTGTTATTTTCTTTATTTTCTTTCATTTTAGTCTCATATTATTTCATTATTTTGTGCACTAAGCTAGTAATATCAAATCTTAGTCTTAAATAAAATATTGCATAGCAAGAATTTGCAAAATCTTGTAAGATCTGTTTGTGATGAATTTTTTTTATAACATAATTTTCGACCTCATATGCATTGATGCTTGTTGGCCTCATTACTTAATACCTTTCCCTACTTGAAGACGCTGTTCCCCTTTTCCTCCTCATAAATCATAAAAAAAAGACCCTATTTTTTGACATATATGTGCCCTATCAGTTATGCAAAGCGTGTACATATGCATATTTCTCCTTTTTAGGGCATGTACACATTTTTTTGGCTAGAAAATAATAAATTAAGTATTTTTGGACAGGGATTACAGGTTCCCGTGGTTCTTGTCCGCCTATTTAACATATACAAGTGTTTACAACTACTCCAAACACTTGGAGAGAGTATAAAAGGAGCCAAGAGGTAGAGGAGAGATCATCATGTCAATTTGAACCATTTTTTTGGCCATATATTGTATTTTCTACAAGCCCATTTTCCCTTGCTTTTGATTTATCCCTTCAGACATGGAAACACCTATTTTCATCCATACTTGCTCATATTATCTTTTCAGTAAGAGTTATTTCCCCTTTCTTGGACTTGAATGAGTATATGAGTCAGATGTAGTGTTGATCATCATTGGCTTGGGTAGAGGGACCTGGAGTCTGGTTCTGGAGCAGCGCCACAACAGTTACAAGTGGTAAATACCCTTGATTGTGTTATATATTAATAAACAAACTATTTTTCTTGTCCTATCATGTGTTTTATTTTATGTTTATTTCATTTTGGAAATTTGTTAACAAAGGCACTAATGTATTTATTTTTCAATGATATTTTATGAGAACTAGTAATCTTTTAACTACCCCATTGCAGCTATATTCTTCATTGTGTGCAGGAAGTTGAAGGGGTTGTTAGAGAGGAACATTGGAGTGAAAGGTTTCAACTAAGGGATCATCATCAAACATTTGGAACCAAGTATGTATCCCACTTTTTGATTGAAAGTTAGTTAGTTATAAGATTACTTGATTGTTCTTATGGGATTGGGTGTGTTGAAATGTACACTTGACACTGAGAGGGGGGGTGAATCAATGTCTTGAACTTTTGGTTGTTTTTCACAATTTCATAGATTAATTGAATTAACTGAATAAGATATGCAGTTCAATTAATTATTCATAAACATCTAAAACACAAACTGTATGAAGTAGATATAATATCTTTATTTTATTTATTTAACTTGTATGAATACATATAAAATCAATCCTTTAATATCTTCAACTTCAACTGAATATGAGAGATCCAAATCTCTGATACAAGACCCAACTTGTAGTTCTCCGATCCAACTGAGAAATGAGGAATCCAACCCTCATAATAAGACCCAACTTGTTGATCTTAGATCCAACTAAGATGCGAGGAATCCAATCCTCATAACAAGACTCGGCTTGTATAAAAGAACCAACCTAATAGCATAAAATTTCATTCAATCCATTATATATACATATATATTATAATCCACCAAGAGACTCTCTTCTCACCATTATTTCTCGTTTATATAGTCTGCCAACCGGTGTGAATTTGAACCATTGTGCCTTTTGATATTGAACCATTGTACCTTTTCATTTAAATGGTAATATTAAACTTTAAATAATATTTTTTTCCCTTTTTATTCTTTATTCATAATTCTCATGATTTAACTCTCTTTTAATCATGACTGTGTATTGGTTCATTTTTCCTCATGAGTTGATCACATATATGGATCGACTCACTATATCTTTCTCATGCTTTTGTTGTGTCCTCGGTTCACCAACAAATAATATTCGATCTTTACCGATTATCTGTATTGTTATGATGTTAATTCTTTGTCGAACTACTCTACCAACCTTGAGTTGTTTACATAAATGAAATATGTATGAGGCGCTTCCTTCAAAACATTTTCTCTAAGTCAATTTGACTCTTCAGGATCCCCTGATCCTAATTTGTCTCTCCACATGATTCCATAATTATAGATCTTGTTTATGTAACTAGTGCCCCCTTTAATCCATTTTCATATGACCATATACGCAGAACCACAGGCTTATTAGTTTAAGCGATTTTCCCAGTGCCTCATATCTTATATGTTCGTAAACCATGAACGATGGTTGGAACCTAGTCCTCCAAACTTTTTCCTTCAGGCGATTCTCCCTTCATCCAATATTTTGAAGATTGAACTTCTTAGAGTGGTAAATCACTCAAAGTTAGTATCCCCAGATTTAATCCTCACCGTTGATCATTAGGATCAACGGTCTGATCATTCCTCAATGGGATCTCATTCCCCATAAGGAACTTATCATTATCCAATGCCAGGGACTTAATCAAGAGCTGAGATGGACGAACCTTATTTATTTCGCGACTTCAGGCTTCAATGATTAGCTGATAACATAAGCTTGGAATTCTTCGAAGTGGTTACCTCTCACAATGGTTGATCCAATGGTTAGCATGTTTTCCAGAACCAAATCAATAGTCTAGCTTCAATCCTTATACTGTCCTTCCACTGGCTTAATCCAATGGCTATGACTTAATCAAAGGTTGATATGGATGACCATTATTTATTTTAGGACTTCAGGAATTCAGATATTCGCACCTTTAGTGATTTCAATTTTCCTGAAGTCATTACTCTTGGAGTGACGTTGTTTGTGACATCACCCATGATGACATGGATTCTCAGTATGTATGCTATGTGTCACCCTGATTTGTGACTTTCAAAAAATTTACATGTCATATGATTTTGAGACTTGTCACCATCTGATTGGGCCATGTGTCCTTGCTGACGTGGACCGACTTATGTGGACCTACTGACGTGTGTTCCATGTGTTCTTGTGACATGGACCTTGCTAACATGGTCCTGATGACTTGGAACTTCGGGGCTTCAGAGATCTAGGTAATTGTTGCTCCAATTTTCACCGAATTTGGTTAGCGTCGAATTGGTCAACATGGAAGTGCTTACACTATCCTTCCACTTGAATTTCATCCAACGACTGTGATCATTTCTAGATCAATGGTACAGATTCATTTTTTCCTTCGGGACTTTGGTTATTCTCTTTTTCACACTTCCCAATTCTCCTGGAGTGTGATTCCCCGAAGAATAAACCTCGAGTAACTTGACTTCATCCAATGGTCCTTCTTTAACCTGAAAATCTTAACACTATCCAATGGTTGTTGAGAATTTGGCTATTCGAGATATCGGGCCTTTTGCCTTACTTATCCTATCCTGATCCAACGGTCATCATGCATTGTCCAGATCTGATGGTCCTTATTCATTTTAGAAGTTTGGGGTTCTGACCTTTGGGTGAATTTATATGTTCTTGGCTTCTTTTCGTTGCAATGTTCAACGTCGGAGTTGACCGTCTCCTTGTGATCTGATGGTTCCCATATTTTAATCCATATCAACAGTTTACATGACTTTGGGTAATCTTACCTATTCTTGGCATATCTTCACCGGAGTGTTCAACGTCAGAGTTGATTTCTGCTATGCAACCTTGATATGCCAACTATTATTGATTTCATAGTTCTCCTTAGATCCGACGACTTACTTTTACTTCGGAACTTCAAGTTCGACTGAAATTCCTTCATGCAAATTTCCTTTGGTCAATATTATTCGATGTGGTCAATGTTGGGCTGACCATGCATATGTTATTTCCACGAATGACGGTCCATGACTCTTAGTAGTCGATCTGACTATCTATATTTAATCTAGATCTCAAGAACTAAATCATTCCCAAATATTCAACAAACAACCACAATTCTCTTCTTCTTTATGGAAGTTTTCACTATGATCCAATAGTCGGAATTTGTCCCGAAAACTACATCAGCGTACAATATTCCTCTTCGATTCTTTTGTAGTTTTACTATGGGGATTTCAATCCCAATAGTATTTCTGCAATGCATTCTCCCTTTTGAGATTGAATTAAAGTTCTTCCTTTTTATATGTTCATTGATATTTCATTTGAGCTTTTAATAATTATTTATGCATTGATCTTTAGTTGCTAACCCTCGTGAGCTCTTAATTCCTTGTGCTTCATTACTCCTTATGTACATGGATTCTCTGCATGCTATCTCTCTTGAGTTTTAGAATCATAGGATCACTATTGATCCTATCCTGATCAACAATGATCATGAATTTCTTTTGTCACAAGCTGATCTTCCTCTGCCCCAAGGTGATCTTCCTTTTTCTATGATTATTGTACATGTTTGACTCATGTTTCCATTACTGACAACACACAATCAATAATACCAACAAGGTGTAGTCCTTTTGGTCCATGATCTTTTGTGACTGTAACCCAAAACTATAGGAGAACTTCCTCCAACAATAGAATTGACGACCATACTGGAGAAGGTCTCCTATTTTGGTTAGTTATAGGTGCTTGTGATTTTTTTTTTCTATTTGCTTGACTTCTTTTCTATCTTTACTGCTTAATGTAGTGTCTTAGAGTCTCGTACATGCTTTTGCAAGCTTTCTTTCCATCTCTTTCCAATCCTTTTGGAAATCTTGGACTTACATACACACTTTTTTGTGTAGATAGGTGTGTACATACTACTCTGCTTGAGAAATAGGTGTTCACATACACGTTATGTTGTGTATACATGCACGTATACATCTCGAGAAGATATTTGATACTTTTTCCCAGCCTATCTAAAGGCTTTATTTGGGTTTTGGAAGATCTTTTTAGGTTCTCCGGGTCTTTGTAGCCTAGTATTAGTCTCAGGAAATAGACAATATGTAAAAATTCAACAGGAAAACAAGATTTTGGTGCTTCTTTGGATTATTTAGGTTAGTCTTGGATTGCATAGCTAATTTAGTCGCTAAGGGTTTCCTTTATGATTTATGTTTATGCTTCCCTGTCAATTTTAGTTTTCTTTTTCAGACATGTAGCTTTGAGATGTGAAACTTAACTTAGCCTTTTCCTGGTTATTTTTTATTAATTTGAGTGGCATACACTCCTTTCTTTTCATTATCTAGTGTATCTACCCTTATTGATTAAGTTCAGGTCATGTACATACACATGTTGATGAGGAAACATAAGTGTATTAGTTATAGGAAATAATTTTCTTCTATTTTCTAGTCTTGTCTTTGCTTATAGAGGTTCTTTGGGACACTCTGAGTTGTCTAAAGGTTTCTTTCTATCCTATGAAGTAGTTGGAAGTCTTGTTGGGTGCTTTAACTAAAGAAAATAAAAATAATTTGTTTTAGGTTTCTTTGGTTGCCCTTTTTGCTTTGCATCAGTGAAAGAAGAATCTTTCCTTTGGGATTCCAGTTTCTTGATTGTTTCTACAATCATGTCTGGAGTATGAATTTGTGATCTGAAGTCATTATTCTTCATTTCTTGCATTCCTATTTTTCCAACATAATTTTTTTTTCTTGTTTTAGTTTTCTTTTTCTTGGTTTTTCAGTTTTGAAAAAGAAAAGAAAAATATGGTTTCTAGCATTCTTTCTCTCCCTTTGCACTAGTTTCAAAAGCATAGTTGCACTTTTTGAAAAAAATAGGCTTCTTTGTATCACTAGTTTGATCTCATTTGAAAAAGTAAAGACTTGTATTTCATTTTTCATTTGAAAGGAAGAAGTTGCATTGCATTTTCATCTTGAAAAAGTAAAATTTGCATTGCATATTGCATTGGAAAGAGAAAATACTATATCTCAAGGTTTATATTAGTTGTTCATGCATTTTTCTTGCTTGAAACTCTTTTTTATTGTAAAAATAGTGTAATGTTTTCTTTTCTAGTGTTCTTATAAGTTTCATTTTGCAAGAGTCTCAAACAACATCAGTTTCACTTTCACACCCTTTGAGTAAAGAAAACCGCCAGAAATAAATGCTTAACTAAGTCTACTAGAATTTTGTTTCTAGGGTTCACAAATTAGTCTAGGTTAGGGCCTTGGAATAGACAGGAGAGTTAACTCTCTAACGCATTGAACTAAACTTAGGATTTTGACTTAGGGAGTGTTGAAAATCCAATTTTTGCATAGGTATAGTTGGGAGCCTCCTCTAACACAAGAGATAAACACGAGGTTACATGAGGAAGAGGTGCAAAGATTACCCCTCCAAGACTTGACCAAACGTAGTGGATTGATTGTATACAGGGGTTTCTTGAGTACCCTATGACCCCTGTGGTGCTGATGATTTTGAATTTTTGGGCTTAGCTACCCTGCCCATATGTTTGGTCTTGACTATCGAATGTAACCAACAAATGTTGATTACGAGTTGGAAACTCTAGTATCCATTCCTAAGTATCACATAAGTGATTGTGAGGGGCTTCATGTGTCACATGAGGAAAACGTTGTATTGCACTTTCAGTACCCTTGGAGGGTGCCCCATGAAGTGAGGTGTTATGACCCAAGGGGGGAATATATAGGGAAAACTGTATATGATATAAGCCCAAGGGAGGGCATATACAGGGATAAATGTACATATAATGTGTAAATATATGTGTAATAGGGCCGGGATAATAGTAAAGGGGCTTCATGTATATTGTGTGAATTGGGATGTAATAAGGTATTTGGTTAGTCGGAGGGGGTTCCCCTATTATTTAAGGAGTTATTGTGTAACGTATCTATCTTGGAGTTGTGCTCCATGCACACATTTTATAATTCTATTATTTTATGATATATTAAGCAACTGGTTCATTACATTTGGTATAAGAGCACCAATCCTAGGAGTTTTCTTCCTTAATATTGTCATTTTGGAATTTTCACTATAAATTTTGCTCGGATCCACTTCAGAAGGACACACCTAGTGGATAGTAATGAAACATATTAGAGTACTTGTGGTACAACTTTGATCTTTTGGGTCATTTTATTTTCAGAGATACACTTTGTGTAAGATATGGTTTTTTACTATTCATGTAACTAGTTTCAAACATGTGTTCCGGGTAAAACAATCATAATGTATTCATAGAAGATACAAATGATGTGAGACCAATTTCATTGGAGAAATTATAGTCCTTATTAGTTTTGGTACAATTTTAAGAATCATATATCAAATATTGTGTGCATGGCACACTCTACAAGTTCTCTCTCTGGGAAATCCAAAAATCTGCAAGGTGTGGGGAAGTTACCATAAATTCCACTTGGCACATCCAATTTTGATATGACCTATGAAATTGAAAACATGACATATAATAGGATTACAGAAAGAAATTTTAGACTCAAAAGGACTAAAATTGCAAATATACATCATAAGGAAGGTCGACTAGGAGGACAGATTCCAAATCCGGTTTTCCAAGGTATGTTCACTAATAACTATCATAACTTTTGATTGGAATGTATGATTGCGCTTATTTAAAATCCATTTGAAAGAGGAAACTTATAATATTATATGGGAACAAGGATTATAACTATTTTTTATCATTATCCTTAATATATTGAGGTTGTATGTTAAGGCTTGGGTTAGACCTCAGTTAAGAATCAATGAAATGGTTGAGGTTAGTAAAGGGAAATGATAATAATACTTCAATACCAAGTATTTGTATTTTTTGTGAATATCAAAAGTGGTGGATGAGTATGGATAAGGATACTAGATGAAACTTCACATGGGAATAATTTGGAAAACTCTTCTCAAATAGATGGATCAAGGATAAAAAAATGGAGGAAATGTATAGAATTCAAGATGAATTAAAATAAGAAAATAAAGAGATTAAGAATAATGGTGAGGAGCTATCTAAGATATGATCCCTAAATGAATCACTCATTAAGGAGGTTAAGAAATTAAATCAATAAAAGACTAGAAAAGGCAAGTTGGAAAAAGATGAGTCAATGAAAGATTTAAAAAAGAAGGTTGAAGAGATATGTAGATTACAAAACCACAATAAAAAACTATTGGATGAGGTTAAGATATTGAAAGAAGAAAAGAAGAATTGTAAAAATCAAGAAGAAAGAAGGATCTTGGATGAAGAATATACCAAAATGATTGAAGAAAAAATTTGCAAGAAGGTTTAGGAATCCCTAAATATTGATGAGGTAAAATAAAAAATGCAATCCAGAATTGAAGGAGGACGTCATAATTTGATAAATAGGATGACATTGCAACTTCAAAAGGAGAAAGAAGACAAGGTTCAAGAAGGTTACTAGAAGATATTTGAATAATTTGAACTTCATATAGAGGTTGTGCATGCCAAATATGATGGTATTATCTCCAAGGATAGAACAATCAATGAGAAAACAAGGAATATAGAGGATTGCATTGTCTCTGAAAAGAATTTAGATGAAATACACATGCAGAGTGAAGAAAAACTGTCATAAGTGGAACCATATCAACACCCTCATTACCAAGAAACATTTCAAGGAATACAAGAAGGTCGATATCAACATTATGAAGGAAGAAAATGAATCAATTTTCAGTATTCATGGAACAAGGCATCACAAAACCACTCTTCAACAAGATATTATCATAGAACAATAACCATTATAAATTCAATAAGATACAACAAAAATGCATGGAATCAAAGGAAATAAAATTATGCAACAACTAGACATAAATGATTAAGACTGAAAATAATTGATTTTGGATGGATAGATCATCATCAATGGAATGTAGAAAGAAGGAACATTAGGAAATCATATTACTTGTTGTTAAGAAACAAATACTTGCATACATGAATGCCACAAAGATTCAAAGAAAAATATAGAAAACCACAACTTTATTATAGAAACACTTGAGGTAGGGAAACACCATACAATGGATCCTATTATGGAATAGATCCTCTCATGTTCACATGCCTCTTCGAGGGGGCATCCTGCTATTGAGCTACCACTCCAAATACAATAACTCTATTTATGTCCCATTACATTGCTTGAACCCATTTATATAGTGCTCCAATCACCAAAGAACATTTTAGAGGAGGAATCTTCTATAAGTAGAAACTTATAAGAAGTCCTTTTACGTTTATTATATATAACTACCCATTTATTATATCCAACTACCATAATGGGACTTATTTAATAATATAGTGGACCTAGTACACCTTACATTGAATGGCCTCCACTATTATCACTATGGGTCCTCTTCCCCCCCCCCCCCTAACTCTCTAGCTACCTTACATTCCATCCCCCATATGAAAGCTTTTCCCTCAACACTTGATGTACAACTATATACCAGGGTCTCATGGATAAGTGTGAACCATAATGTTGAAGTAGACTAGATAACCAGGGTCCCATTGAGAAATGGAAGCCACCATACTTAAGTAGTCCAACCGCCATTGTAAACCAGGGTCCTGTTGGTAGCCCTACAATTTTTTTCTACTTTGAATGATAAATAACACCTCCTGTAGCTGCCATCACCTTATCCCCTAAATATCGATATTTGAGGGTGATTTTTTGGTTATGAAAAAGTTATTTGATTACACCTATCTTACGTTTTCATGCTTGACTCATGACTGTAAGCATGAATCAAGCATAAAAACTTGATTTCACATTATAATTTTATCCAAGACTTGGTTTTTAAAAGATCAATTGGCTTACATCTATTTCGTTTTAATGATTTTTCTAAGCATATCACATATCAATCAAATAGTTATTTTGCGTTGTTCTTGGATTGAAAGTTATATCTTGGATGCTTTGTATACCAAGAAACGATTGGCAAATGGACTATAGGCCTGTTTCATTTAAAATTCCTAGTAAATCAACTTTGGTTTTGAATTTTCGATATGATTTTGGACTATAAAACACATTTGCTCCTAACCTTTTCAAATCGACTTCACCCATTACATTTCATGGAAGTTAGACTCACCTCGATCGTACCCTATACTTTGTTTGAAGTGGCATTTTGATTCGATATATCCCTCAATATGAGCTAGGGTCTTGAGTTACACTCTATACACAAAACATTCATTTCCTGAAACGCCTGATTTTCATATCTTGAAAACCTCTTGCTTATGTTATGGTCACGCTAGAGTGACTGTTAGTTTACACCTTTGTTTTTCGCTTAGGCTTTCCTCTGTTGATGTTACCCCTTATGCTCATAGTGGGTTCTGATCACCTTTATGACTGTTTGTTCAAACCCTTATGGCCTCTGTCGTCCTAATTGAGCGAAATGGCTCCCAAACCTTGTTGTTGTATGATGATGTGAGTGATGCTTTAAAGAGTCTAGGCTGGGATGTGTTTATCAGGAAATTCTAGGGTTATAACTCACAAGTGGAAAAATATTTTGCCCTCACATTTGATGGATGAAAAGCCAAGGTGGGTGATATCCAGTTGGAGATCAATGAAAAATTTCTGAGTGAAGCAATGGGCCTCCCTCTCACTGGTAAAAAATGGTTTTAAAACTCAAATTTGGATGAGGTACCATGGAGTATGTTTGTCACCTCTTGAGAAATTCAATGTCGTGAAAAAGGTATTCTGATCTCCTTACTCAAGGTTAGATGACATGGTTTGTTGGTAGTTTTAAGACAATTTGTCACCTGTGAAGGCCGTTTTGGCTTGGTGTTCCTTTACCACATAAGATTGCTCATGAATTTGATCAGTTTCCAATTAAACATTCCATTTTACTTATTAAGAAGTTTGTATAAAATGGCAAAGAGGTATAAGAAATAGAGCTTGGATTCAAGCCTTTTTCACCATGGGTTGATTAAATTATTGGTAGTTCATCATTTGAAAACACTCGGTGAAGATTGGGACAGTTTCGTAGCCCATAATAGTTTCATTACAGTAAACCCTCTAGAGACTCCTATAATGGATAAATTGATAATAAAGAAGCCTCTTATTCCCTCTAGTGACATGCCAGATTTATTGTGTGAAAACCCTTGTGAAAGGGCATTGCCCGATAAGCCTTTGTGTGAGAAACAAGATGCTAGTTCTAGGCTTATTAAAACTCCTGAGTGTGAAAAATTCATTTGACCTAATCCCATTGCAAAAAATGACAACAAAAATCCGCACAAACAGTCAAAGAAAAATGAAGAGATAGGGTTTTGTAATAAGAGGCATGGCCGATTAATTTCAAGGAGTTTGCGAAATAAATCCAAAGCTCATGTGGGCTCGATTGATTCAATCAAGATCCATGACGATTCTGACTCTGAGATCGAGAGGTTTATGGCACAAGAAGATATGAATTTCTCTAAGCTAGATCAACCATTCGATTATTTGGATAATCTCCCACCATGTTTGAAAGACAAGAAGGAATTTACAGGTATCAAAATTCGTCAAAGGACGACAATGGATAGTGGTAGGGTTTTAACACAAAGTCACACGCTTTCTCAACTGATTGCCCCTGCTATACATTGTGAAGTTTTTTTTCATTGGATAGTTCAGTATTACACAGACATCCCCGTCCTTCAAGAAAAGATCAAGGGTCTTACAGTTCAAAATGACTCATTGAAAAATGAAAACCATGAGCTCAAGATCAATGCACAAAGACAAGGAAAATGTTTGAAAAGGACAGTCAATATCATAATTAAAAATGCTAACAATATCAAGGATGTGATCAACTTTGAGATATTGTAATTCGATTTTTTGTTATCAGTTGAATGGTAAGATTTTTTTTTTTTTTTTTTTTTTATCTTAATTGTGTTTTTATTGTTATTTTTCTAATTAATCTAGACTGATTTGGATTTCTTTTGGTAATAATAACACTTCCTACAAAATCATGAGATTTTGTAGCCAAGTCAATTCTCATATAAAATTTGGAAAATGTTAGTTAAATAAATATCTAATTTGCTCATTTCATTTTTCTTTCAGGATATGATGTATGTTGTGGTGATCTCATAAGATGAGGCATGCTGGACTTAGTTAATTAACCATCTATTTTGGCTTATTTTGTAAATCAAAAACAAAACTTTCATAATTTTGAAGATATAGTGTGATATTGAGTGGTTTTTAGACCCTCTATCTTTGTAACTTTTAGATCCTTTTGAGATCTGATCCTATCTTAGAAGATAGGATGTTTAGCTTACATGAACTCTTTAAATACTCCATATTTTGTAATGGAAATCATCTTGGCTGAGAGCAAGAGATGAACGAGTGATTCCAGAACTTAATGAAACAACATTTATGCATTTTGGCTTTAGCCTCTTGTTTATAATGTTGTCATTTATGTTTTGTTAATCCCGCTACATGTATAGGTATGATATCTTTAGATTAAATTATCTGTGATGTGCAGGATGTTATATTATAAATACCGTCTATAATTTGCTTCTCAAAATATAAATGATGTGATTATATCTTAAGTTAAAATGATAAGATTTATCATTGAGTTTTGATCAGATTATGACATGCATATATTACTTTCATATTTATCTTGCTGTAATCATGTGCAATTATGAGATCACAGGTTTATGTTTGTGTTTCCTCTTCTGTCATTGAAACCTAAACTGCTAATACAAGTTTTAAATTTATTTAGAATAGTCACAAGGTTCCTTGCAGATTTCTCTCTTGGATAGGGCAGTCAGATGTTCTCCACTCATGCAGATGTTTGGATACACCTCACTAACTCACTAACAGGTTATCTCCTCTATAATTTTCTGTCATTTACATATTAGTGAAACTAGAACGTATGGTTCAGCTTTCAACTACCTACATGTTTGCATTTCTTAGTTTATTTAATTCCATATTAGTTTAGATTTATAAAGGAAAAACTAAAAATATTTTTATGTGATTTCTTTATCTTCTTCCTAGAAGCAATCATTTTTCACATTGATTTTCATAAGTTTCGATTAAAACTTGCAGTTTTTAGATCATGTACATAAGTAATATTTGTATATCTTTTTCTTAAATATATCTACAACAGTTACTTTATACATGTGTACACACACACACACACACACACACAGACACACACACATATAGTGTTTAGTAATTAGATAGTTATTTATTTCTTTGTTTCTTTTAGAATTTTTAGATTGGCTAACGAAGCCATTAAACCTGTCAGAATGAGTTATACCAAACAACTTGGGTTACTTAGAAAACCCCAGCCCATACTCATTCTCCCAGTTCACAGATGGTCAATTTCTCCCATCAAAAAATAGCGCTAGGAGGGCCTGAATACAATTGATGGCACGTGGAAGTCGCAAGACTTCTCCCCCACACACTTTCTCCCCTATAGTAACACAGATTCATTCTGAAAACAATGTTACTTGTGAAACAACAACTACCTCAAACGAAAATCCCTAGTTTCTTGTTGAGCCAGTAACACCAAACCCTCAAGGATCCGACGTACAAGAAATTGTTCGTAAAATTTTTTTAAGGACACACAGTGCTTTGGTCCATATCAGACAACCTGGTAAGCCACTGAATCAACCTTTAGATTTCTCTAATATCATATAACAACTTGAAGGAACTAGTTTTCTTTTAAACCCTCTTGAAGACGATACTGTCAATCCTACCGATACACCTATTATTGGAGCCGGAGGTTCTGGTATTCCACCTTCCCCACCTCATTCATCTCCACCCTCTTCAGGAGGAGAGTCATTTGATGAAGGCAGTTCTTCATCTGAACCATATCAGCCTTCAACACCACCTACACCCATGGCTAACCAAAACAATCCCACCAGACCATGGCTCGATCAAGATGTTGTGGTTGTACCTGGACCCCAACACCCTTTACCAAAACACCTAAAGAAATGGGTACCTAAGTTCGATCTAGATTCCAAGAAAATCGTCGAGGATCACATAAAGAAATTCATGCTATCCATTAGACTCCAAAGTGTATAACATGAAGATGTAGTATGTAGAATTTTTCCTTACATGTTTGAGGGAAATTCCTCTACATGGTATTTTGCCCAACAACCTCACACCATTGTATCTTGGGACAGATTCGAAACCTGTTTCCTAGAGAAGTTCGGGGATGATAAATCTCCTGAATTCTTAGTCATGGAAATCTATAGCTTAAATATGAACCCTAAGAAGAAAGTAAAATATTTTAACCAAAGGCTCCGCACGTTAAAAAACCAAATCCCCAGTGATCCAATGCCCACAGAAAGCCTTATTGTGGCATATTACACTAAAGCTCTACACAATAGTATAGAAATTTGGGTTAGAAGGTATAAGAAGTCTATGTTACTGGAAGCCTTCAAGGAGGCAAGCCAAATCAAAAAAGATATTTTGAGCTTGAAATATAATCTTAGTAATGAGGCAGAAATAACCCCATCTTCTAAGAAGAAAATATAAATTCTTACTAGGCCTCCCCAAACCAAAACTCAATTATAAACTTTAGACTTAGAAAGTTTGCAAAAGGTGGTCCAAAAATTATCGAATCAAGTTGTAGAGTTGAGGAGATCAGCCGAAGAAGCATCTTCGAGCAAAGGAAGTTATAAACCTCCTTTCAGAAAACCTTTTCCCCCCAACCGACCAAATCCGACCCCTAAGGGTCTGAATTTTGAAAGCTTACAATATGCTCTGCAAACTATCCTTGAAGCACATGATAACTTAGTTCTCACTGAGAATTCTGAAGAAGTGGTTGAAGAAGAAGTAGCTAAAGAAGAAGTGGTTGAAGAAGAGGAGTCATCTCCCAATGTCTTCGGACATTTTTCTGACAGTATTTTTCAAGCCAATTTTGAAACTGCCCATCCTTACAACACCATAAGCAAAACACAGAGTAAACCCTCTTCCGAAATAAGTACTAATGTGCCTCTGAAACAATTGAAACAAGCTGAAACAAAACATAATTTAGCAGCCCCAGTTTTAGAGTATGATTTGATTGAAGACCTAAAGAAACTCAGGGCTAATATTTATATTTATGAACTTTTGAAATTCCCTCTTCTTCTGCAGAAAATGCTTCAGAACATCGCAAAAAATAGTAAAAACAACAATATGAACAATAAGAAAATTGCAGAAATCAGTTCTAAAATAGCACAAAAGATCCCTGCTAAAACAACACCTGAACCCCCAGAAAAAAAGGATCTCACTGAAAAACTGTATCAAATGTAGATAAAGTAATTTCAGGGACAACGACTAAAAATCAACAAAATTCTGTTGTTAATACTTGCAAAAATGTCCCACCTTTCTTGTTAACTTTTGAAATTTTCAATAGAAATATACATAATTGCATGGTAGATTTCGACGCATCATCAAATGTGATTCCCTTGTCTGTTTTCCAAAAAATCAACGTTGAAGTTCAGCCTTCTAGTCTTAAAATCATTCAGCTCGATCGAACGAATGTTAAGGTAATTGGTGAACTAAAGAATGTACTCGTTAGGTTATCTTTTAATCCTAAAGTTCACCAGATTATTGACATCATTTTTGTTGACATCCCCAAAGTCTATGGTTTATTTTTGAGCAAGGATTGGTCTGAGAAACTACATGGTTACTTTGCAACAGATTTTTTAAATTTATGGCTGCCAGAAAATGGAAAGACAAACAAAATTAGGATTAACCATGAGCGTTACCTCAATCACACCGTGACAGATTTGAATGATGCTAATGAACCATTTACTTCTTTCACTAATTCATTTGAAATGCAGGGAATGAACACCTTATTCAGTAACTTCATGGCCGAAACTTCCCCCATCACCGATCTGAAACAATAGTTAGAGCTCATGACATGTACTCAGTCAACAACTTTACCAAATGTGCCAAACAATGGTGACGAAGCTCAGATATTGTCACTTTACTTTGATGGATCCAAATCTAAATAAGGAGCTGGTGCATGATGTGTACCCATCGACCCGACAGGTAATAAAACTTTTATCACCTGTCGATTAGAGTTTGAATGCACCAACAACACCGCCGAATACGAGACACTTTTGCAAGGACTCAAGAAAGTTGTAGATATGGACATAAAGAACTTAATGGTATTCAGTGATTTGGAAATTTTGGTCAGGAAGGTAAGAAATTCCATACATTGCCTATCACCACACCTGAAAAGTCACTAAACCGAGGTATGGAATCTAATGCACAAATTTTCAGCATTTAACATCAATTCCATTCCTAGATTAAGCAATTCTAAGGCTGACTTATTGGCTAACATTGCTTCTAAATTTTTTCCCATAGGTCTTTCTCTGCATACATTTTCGATTGAGTTATTGTTCAGACCATCGATCCCAGACAACGTCACTAATTGGAGAGTTTTTGATGATGATCAACAAATCATCTCTTTTTTCATATGGAGGACACCTTCCAAGGTGCAATTATCGATGAAGGCACTCACAATGAAAATCTCCACAATTTCACAGTAATATCAGAGCCTAGGTCTCCTAAATCGACATCTGATCTGGTAAAATCTATTCCTAAATCTGTGGTAAGACTAGAAAAGTTTTATGATTTGCATGATAAATTCAGAAAGTCGGTAAATTGTAAAACTAACAGTCCTTCCTTGACTCATGAAATAGTAAATCTAGGGACTAAAGATAATCCACAATATATCAATCTAGGAATGGTATGCTCCAAGAAAGAATAACCCTCTTTTATAAAACTATTTAGAGAATTCAAGGATGTCTTTGCCTGGACATATGAAGATTTGGAAACTTTTGACCCTAATATAATACAACACATCATCCCCATGAAACCCCAAACTCAACCTTTTCAGTAGAAGCTGAGAAAGATGTAGCCTAATTTGGAACCAACTATCAAGAAAGAACTAAATAAATTATTGAATGCAAAGATAATCTTCTCAGTGAGACACACACAATGGGTGTCTAATCTGGTTCCTGTAAGGAAGAAAAGTGGTGAAATTCCACTCTGTGTCGATTTTCGTAACTTGAACCGAGCGTCTGACAATGAAAATTATCCTGTTCCTCCAATGGAACAAATTCCTCAGCAGGTATCTAGTTCCGAAAGACTATCACTGCTAGATGACTTTTTGGGATACAACCAGGTCCTCATGTCTCCACCAGACCAGTTAAAAACCACTTTTCGTACCCCATGGGGCACTTACGCCTACAAAAAGATGCCTTTTGGGATTATAAATTTCATGGCCCCTTTTCAAAGAGAAATGGATATTTCTTTCTATGGTCTCATAAATCAATCTGTAGTGGTCTATCTTGATGACGTTACTATTTTCTCCAAAAACAAGAAAGATCACTTGTCTCACCTTAGGTCTATCCTAGAACGATGTCACAAGTATGGCATATCACTCAACCCTAAGAAGTCAATATTTGCAGTGGAACAAGGAAAACTTCTTGGATTCATAGTATCGAGTGATGGGATGATCATCGATCCCGAAATAACTCAAGCCATTTCCAAACTTCCTCCCCCCTCCTCCAAAAAATCTATGCAATCCTTTTTAGGCCAGATTAATTTTTTCAGAAGGTTCATCCCAAGTTTCTCAGAAATGGTAAGGCCATTGCAAAAATTAATTAAAAAGGATGTTCAGTATCATTGGGGACCACAGGAAAATGAAGCCTTTGATTCCATCAAAAAATCCATAATGGAAGCCCCTTCCTTGATGAGTCCTGATTTCTCACAAGATTTCACTCTTTACACTTTCACCTCTGATCGATCTTATGTTGTTGTCCTAACTCAAAAGAACACTGAAAGAAATGGAATCCCTATTTCCTTCATGAGATCAACTTTCAAAGGAGCTGAGATTAATTACCTAGCTATTGATCAACAAGATTATGACAAAGCAGTGAAACACTTCCGATCTTATTTGCTGAAATCCAGAACTAAAGTCATTGTCCCTTATCCTGGTGTCAGGAATTTGTTAGTACAAAAAGAATTGGGTAAAAAAGGGAAAACTAGATGACATCGTTACAAGAATATGACCTCGAAATAACCCCTGCACAAATTTTCATAGGTCAAGGCCTATGTAAACTAGTCGCTGATTCAGTTAAAAAACAAGAAAGCCAAATCAATTCCTTAACTGTAGATCAACCAGACAGAAAACAAATGAGTTGTACACAAGTTGTTGCTAATTCTTGGTTTGATGATATTAAGTTTTATTTAACACATGGTTCTTCTCCTCGCCATCTTTATACAAAAAAGAGAAGATCATTATAGGGTGACTCTAAAAACCCCTGTTGGTAATTCTCCTTTATTTCTCATATACGACAGAGAAACAATTCTCCCTCCTCATGTGCTACTTCCCTCTCTACAATTATCGCAGAAAGTTCAGGAAGAGGACTGTCCTCCTCTTGAAAGTTGAGTTAATGCCTTTTTGAAACTAGAAGAAGTAAGAGCACAAGCAAAGGAGAGACTAGCTTAGCATCAACAGATCGTGAAAGGCTAGTTTAATTCTAACTCTGCTTTGGATAGAAACTTTGAGGTAGGAGATTTGGTTCTCAATTGGGATAAACCTCACGAGAGAAAAGGGGAACACACCAAGTTCCAGAACCCGTGGTTGGATCCTTTCATAATCGATGAAAAAATAGGACCCAACTCCTTCCGTCTACAGAGTTTAGAGGGACAGTCAGACACCTTCCCGGTGAATGGCCAAGCTCTCAAGAGATATTTTTCCTGACAAATTTATGACCTACCTTTGTACATATTTTTCTGTTTTCATTTTGTTTTCTGGTTTTTGGTTCTTTTCATTTTGTTTTTTTTCATTTATGTCTGGATAAGCTTATGTTTGTGTCACCTTTTAGTTCGTGAAGGGAAACTAGAATGCCTCATTATGAATAAATAGTTAAGGTCTTTCAGAGCATCAATGCTGTAACTTATTCAAATGCAGATTAGCTGAAGAAAATTTATGTTCAGGATAAGTTTCTTGGTTTCACTTTATAATCATGAGAAAAAGAAACCATCTTTAAATCTCTTTACGTTGTCCCTATTTTAAACAAAACAACTCCAGTATGCCTTCCTGTCCTCGAAAAATTGGTTTGGTTAGAAAACTAATTTCACATCATAATGAAGGTTTTCAATTAGAAAATTGAAGATTGGAAAATATCAAGTGTTCTGAAAACTGAAATTTTCATCATCACCCCCCTCTTCTGAAAGTCCATTAAATTCATACTGAATTGAAAATAATTTCCAAAGAGTTGTGGGAAGTGTTTGTAAACTTGCTAAGATATTAAACAGGTCTACTAGCAGTGGGTAAATTCTTACATGATGCCAAGACAACTTCATTGGGGTACTGAACAGGCCTGCGGGTAGAGAAGCGATGTCAGGTTCAAGAAAATTACCAGGTATAATTTTGATATCAGTCATAAATGCCCTTCATTTGTACTGAAATTTCTTGGACAAGGTAGAGGCATCAGAGTGGGGTAATTGACATCCATGTCTAGGCTATAGACGCCTGCTGGAAGCAGTGGCCTTGTCAACAGTATTGGAGCCATTGGCTTAAATTTCGTTACTCTCGTAATTAAAATTTGTCATTGGATACCATTTGAATAGGAAGATATATGAAACTAGATTGTGTAAATCTTCTGAATTTTGATTGAGATGCTTGATGTCCTTCAACTATTTCTTTGATCTATATTCATTCTAAATATTCCTAACATGAACTCGTAGGTGATGCAGAGATAACTTCTTCTCCCAGCAAGTCGCCACTATTGGAATCCCTACAAATGTTTACTGTTTTGAATGACAAATAACACCTCCTGTAGCTGCCATCACCTTATACCCTAAATATCGATATTTGAGGGTGATTGTTGGGTTATGAAAAAGTTATTCGATTACTCCTATCTTATGTTTTCATGCTTGACTCATGACTGTAAGAATGAATCAAGCATGAAAACTTGATTTCGCATTATAATTTTATCTGAGACTTAGTTTTTAAAAGATCAATTGGCTTACATCTATTTCATTTTAATGATTTTCTAAGCATAACACATATCAATCAAATATTTATTTTGAGTTGTTCTTGGATTAAAAGTTATATCTTGGATGCTTTGTATACCAAGAATCGATTGGAAAATGGACTATAGGCCTGTTTCATTTAAAATTCTTGGTAAATCGACTTTGGTTTTGAATTTTCGATATGCGTTTGTCTTGTAAAACACATTTTCTCCTGACCTTTGCAAATCGACTTCACCCATTACATTTCATGGAAGTTAAACTCACCTCGATCATACCCTGTACTTTGTTTGAAGTGGTAGTTTGATTCGACAGATCCCTCATTACGAGCTAGGGTCTTGAGTTACGCTCTGTACTGAAAGCATTCATTACTTGAAACGCCCAATTTTCATGGCTTGAAACCCTCTTGGTTATGTTATGCTCATGTTAGGGTGATTTCTATTTTACTCCTTTGTTGTTTGCTCAAGCTTTCCTCTGTTGTTTCTACCCCTTGCTCACAATGAGTTCTGTTCACCTTTGTGACTGTCTGTTCAAACCCTTATGGCCCCTGTCGTCCGAATTGAGCCAAATGGCTCCCAAACCTTGTTGTTGTATGATGATGCGAGTGATGATTTAAAGAATCTAGGATGGGATATGTTTATCAGGAAATAAGTGGCCAAATATTTCTCCCTCACATTTGATGGATGCAGAGCCAAGGTGGATGATATCCAATTGGAGATCACTAGAAAATTTCTAAGTGAAGCAACAAGCCTCCCCCTCACTGGTAAAAAATGGTTTAAAAACTCAAAGTTGGACGAGGTACCATGGATTTTGTTCGTCACCTCTCAAGAAATTCAATGTTGTGAAAAAGGTATTCTGATCTCCTTACTCAAGGTTAGATGGCATGGTTTGTTGGCAGTTTTAAGAAAATTAGTCACCTGTGAAGGCCATTTTGGCTTGGTGTTCCTTTACCACATAAGACTGCTCATGCATTTTATCGGTTTCCAATTAAACATGTCGTTTTACTTATTAAGAAGTTTGTATAAAATGGAAAAGAGGTATAATAAATAGAGCTTGGATTTAAGCCTTTTTTTACCATGGGTTGATTAAATTATTGGTAGTTCATCTTTGAAAACGCTCGGTGAAGATTGGGACAGTTCTGTAGCCTATAATAGTTTCATTATAGTAAACCCTCTAGAGACTACTATAATGGATAAGCTGATGATAGAGAAGCCTCTTATTCCCTCCAGTGACAGGCCATATTTCTTGTGTGAAAACCCTTGTGAAAGGGCATTGCCCGATCAACCTTTGTGTGAGAAACAAGATGCTAGTTCTAGGCTTATTAAAACTCTTGAGCATGAAAAAATTGTTTTCCCTAATCCCACTGCAAAAACCAACAACAAACATCCGCCCAAATAGTCAAATAAAAATCAAGAGATAGGGTTTCATAATAAGAGGCATGGCTGACTCATTTCAAGTAGTTTGCAAAATAAATCCAAAGCTCATGTGAGCTCGATCAATTCGATCGAGATCCATGACGATTCTGACTCTGAGATCGAGAGTTTTCTGGAACAAGAAGATCTGAATTGCTCTAAGACATATCAACCATTCGATTATGTGGATAATCTCTTACCATGTTTGAAAGACAACAAGGAATTTACAGGTATCAAAATTGGTCAAAGGCCGACAGTGGATAGTGGTAGTGTTTTAACACACAGTCAAGCGCTTTCTCAACCGATTTCCCCTTCTATACATTGTGAAGTTTGTTTACATTAGATAGTTCAGTATTACACAGACATCCCCGTCCTTCAAGCAAAGATCAAGGTTCTTACGGCTCAAAATGACTCATTGACAAATGAAAACCATGAGATCAAGATCAATGCACAAATACAAGGAAAACATTTGAAAAGGACAGGCAATATCATAATTAAAAACGTTTACAGTGTCAAGGCTGTGATCAACTCTGAGATATTGTAATTCGATTTTTTGTTATCAGTTGAATGGTAATATTGTTTTTTTATCTTAATTGTGTTTTTATTGTTATTTTTCTAATTAGTCTATATTGATTTGGATTTTTGTTGCTAATAATAACACTGGCTATAGAATCGTGAGATTCTGTAGCCAAGTCAATTCTCATATAAAATTTAGAAAATGTTAGTTAAATAAATATGTAATTTGCTCATTTCGTTTTTCTTTCAGGATAGGATGTATCTTGTGGTGATCTCATAATATGGAGCATGCTATACTTAGTTAATTAGCCATCTATTTTGGCTTATTTTGTAAATCAAAAACAAAAATTTCATAATTTTGAAGATATAGTGTAATATTGAGTGGTTTTTAGACTCTCTATCTTTGTAACTTTTAGATCCTTTTGAGATCTGATCCTATCTTAAAAGATAGGATGTTTAGCTTACATGAGCTCTTTAAATACTCCATATTTTGTAATGTAAATAATATTGGCTGAGAGCAAGAGATGGACGAGTGATTCCAGAACTTAATGAAACAACATTTATGCATTTTGGCTTTAGCCTCTTCTTTATAATGTTGTCATTTATGTTTTTTTAATCCTGCTACATGTATAGGTCTTATATCTTTAGATTAAATGATATGTGATGTGCAAGATGTTATATTATAAATACCATCTATAATTTGCTTCTCAAAATATAAATGCTATGATTATATCTTCAGTTAGAATGATAGGATTTATCTTTGAGTTTTAATTGGATGATTAAATGCATAGATTACTTTTAGATTTATCTTGCTGTAATCATGTGCAATTATGAGATCACAGGTTTATGTTTGTGTTTCCTCTTCTATCATTGAAACCTAAACTGCTAATACAGGTTTTAAATTTATTTAGAACAGTCACAAGGTTCCCTGCAAATTTCTCTCTTGGACAAGGCAATCGTATGTTCTACACTCATGTAGATGTTTGGATACACCTCACTAACTCACTAACAAGTTAGCTCCTCTATATTTTTCTGTCATTTACATATTAGTGAAACTAGAATGTATGGTTCAGATTTCGACTACCTGCACGTTTGCGTTTCTTAGTTTATTTAATTCCATATTAGTTTAAATTTATAAAGGAAAAAATAAAAATATTTTTATGTGCTTTCTTTATCTGCTTCCTAGAAGCAATCATTTTTCACATTGATTTCCGTAAGTTTCGATTAAAACTTGCAGTTTGTAGACCATATACATAAGTAAGATTTGTATATATTTTTCTTAAATATATCTACAACAGTTATGTTATAT
>JZKD02S1595286.1:121145-137071 GCA_000966675.3 Picea glauca
GGAACTATTTGAAAAGGTTGATTCTGTAGCTCATTATAATTATCAAGATTTTAATAGGGGCCCTTTAAATTTTGTAAAAATATAAGGGGAGTTGTTGGGGCCCAACAAGTACTTACATGGTGTTTCACTTGTTTTGGTAATATTATTCAAAGCTAATTAAATATAGATTTTGTGGGTCATTATTATTATTCTTTTAGATTTATTAATGAATGAATATTTATGTTCTCAATTGTTGCATTATTGCTAGAATTTCTGAGAAATTATTGTATCATTTCATTCTTGATTGAATTTGATAGGAATGAATAATAGATTAAAATATGAGTATTCATATTTATGATCTCTCAGAAACTATTTACTAAGTGATTATTGATATGTATTTTGATTTAATTGTTGTTTGACTATGTGAACTATTTCCATAATCTGTCACCTTATCTTACCTCATATTTTATTCATGTATTTATCTATACTAAGTGTGACTATATATGTGTGTGTGTGTTCTTATCTCAATAGCTATTTAGTAAGTTAAAGAGGATGTGTATTTGTTTCAATTTTTATCAGGTTATATGAACTATTTCTTTAGCTTGATAGCTTATCTTTATCTCATATTCACTATATGTAATTTTTCTTGCTCCTAACTGGAATGCTACTTCTATTTCTACTATCTAAGTTAGGATAGTGTATATTCATAATAGAGTTATATTAATTCTTTCTGTTTTCTGCACAGTATCTTAGAAGAGATTCAAAGAAAGTCTCATTTCAAGGAGAAAATTCCCCTTAGTGGTAACCGGGCCCACATACTGATGAGGATTTCCATACCAAATGAGTATAAGCCTAATTGGGGCCTTGATTGGAAAATTTGTCCATGTTGACTTCCAAGAGTTTTTTGAGGCATCACTGGTTCCATTTTCCAATTTTCCATTACTTTGTCCTTGGGACTTAATCTTCCCGGGCTAAAGTTTTTTAAGAAGTTGTTTGTTTGAGATGTTTCTTTTGGGAATTTTTATTGGAGTGTTTATTTGTGTAGTTGGCCTTAAGTTATGTATATACTGTTGGTTTTGGATCATTGATTGAAGGTGGTTGAACAATCACTTCGCTAATTGGGAAAGACCCCTGATCTTTCTCTTGAAATTGTGAAGCCGCCTCCTAGAAGGCATGGGTTTTTATACCATTGGTTTTCCAAAGTCAATGTGTGAGACTTCTTCAAACATGAACAATCCTGCAAGGGATGAATCTATGCATAAGCACATCATGGCTAAATTTCTTGAGGATACCAACCAAGGGACCCCTTCCAAGGGTATTCTTATGCTTTTTCTTTCTTTGGAAATGTTGGTGCCCCCTTCATGGCCACTTTGAACATCCTTGGTTTGAATGTTGGACTACCAGTTTGGTTGTGGACCACTCTAAGTGTCCCAAATTCTCTTGATTCTTCTCATATAAGAAACTTATGTCATGGGCATGAAAAGGATCCTTTACTGATAATGCATAAAAATGGAACAAGATACTGATAATGCATAATGCAATATGGAAAACCTAACCTATATGACAGTTTTGAATTTATTACATGTCAGAGCGGATTGATGTAGAAAACACCAAAGAAAATGTATCCAAGGTCCTATATACATGTTCAACAACACTATTCCAGAAGTTAATAAATCCAATATATAAACCTCTAATAACAAATCTTTCTCTAGATTACAAAACTTCAAAAATAAAAAACCTTAAAATTACAATATGGTACAAAGATTCACTTAGCCTTGTGTATTACACATAGTACTTCTTTTGATAGAGCCCCTTACGAGGATTAGGCCAATGCTTCCTTTCATTATCAACCTCTAAAGTCTCTGGTTCAAGAATAAATAATGATCGATGATGCATATCTTCCCATGGTCTATTAGTAATAGTCAAGGCTTCATGGATAACCTCATCTACAATAAATTCAACATGAAAGAAATCATGTGAACTAGGAGGATTGATGGCCCAAATGGGTGAATTTAAATCATCATATTCCATATAACAATGGAGATTTGATTAGATCTAGCAGTGTTTATCAACGAAGACTCACAAATATCATTGCTTGAGGACCTAAAAACAGTGATATTGGACTCAAGAGGAAAATCAAAATATCTTAGGCCAATAGGGGGAAGGAAGGGATCCCATGCCCCCCATTGGATAAATATTCTGATCAATTTCTAGGAACATAACCTAAGAAGGAAAACATGATTGTAAAGGATCCTTGTTAGAAGCAATTTAACACCGAGGATATGATGGAACATAATTCAACTGTGGTGAGGTAGAGTCCACTCAAATACTAGGAACATATAAAGAGTTAACATGGTCTAAATTTGAATAAGCATGGTGATTATCAGACACAATATGATCAAAAGTGACAATGCTTCCATTGTGAGGAAAATGCATCACCCGTAATAGCATAGACACCATAACATTCATAATATATACATAATCATGCCCAAAACGAATATCAAAGTTCAATGGGCCATTCCTCACTATAATATCAACTAGGATAGTCATCACACCTACCATGATAGGAAAATAAGGAAGAATCCACAAAGATTCATTAGGTCTTCTGTCAAAATCTAGAAATTGACTAGTGGCTGACAAAAGCTTAGGAGAACTCAAATATTTCCAGGTTGAGGAGGATTAAATGCTTGTGGAAGCTCCTTCATATACTATACAGTGATAAATTTTTGTTTAATTAACTTCAACCCTTATTTGGAAGGGTGAAAAAAAGAGGAAGAAGAGGCTCGACAGGATTATTCCAATCAAAGGAAACCATCCTAGAAATTGGAGGGGCCATGCTCAAAGTGAGTGGAATTCTCCCTTTCTTAGAATGTTTTATACTAGCAGTGAAGAAAACATGGTCAGTAGACACAACACTCCCAAGAATAAGAGTGGCATCATCTAAAAATTGCATCTACTCGACCATTTTTGTAGACTCATCACTCTCCAAGAGAAGAGTGGGATTGGTCAAAGTTTGCATCATCTCGAGCACTTCATCAACCAAAGGATGCTTAGGTTTATAGGAAACTGAAGGTGATTCAGGAGAATAAGGGCCACACTCTTTGTACCTATGGAATAACAGGTAAAATATGAGTAAGGTGATCTCCCTTGAAAATTTTACAAGGGAACTTAGGATTTCATCCTATTCATATAGATTTCTTAGCAGTATCAATGCCCTCATCATGACTTGCATTGCTTGGCTACTTCCCCCCAATATGACTTGTAGTGGTTGGTTTCATTTTTCTAGCATGAATTGTAGTGTCTAATAACTTATCTCCAATTTGAAACATGGTGATTGGTTTGTTTCCCCCAACATGACTCACAGAGGTTGGTTTCTTGTCTCTAGCATGACTTGCAGTGACTAGTGAATTTTCCCTTTGTCTTGTATTCTTGTTCTTCTTGCTCTTCCTCTTTTTATTCCTTTTAGACTTTTGGTTACTAGTAACTAGGATTTCACCGGATGAGGAAGAAGGAGGAGGAATAGATTTCACTGATGAAGAAGGTAAATAATCACCATCAATTTGATTCCCTTGATATAAGGTGCTTATCTGATAATACTCATGAGTATTTGGAACATTTGGAGTGGGCCATAGAAAAACTAGTAGCCCAACAGTCAATATAGGAACATTCAAAGTGGCCATCAAGGGGGCACCGAAATTTACAAAAAAAGGAAAAGCACAAGGATCCCCATGGGAAGGGGTTCCTTGGTTGGTATCCTCGAAAAATTTATCCATAACATTCTTATGAACAGGTTATTCCCTTGCGGGATTATCCAATGCGACATTGGTCTCTTCAACTAGCTCTCATGAAGGAGTGTCAATATGGTCAAGCCTTCAACTTTGAGGAGTAAACTCGATACTTTCAGGTGAAAGGATTGGAGTCCTTATAGACTAGTAGAGTGATCGTTCAGTCACTTTGAATCAAGACTCAAAATTAGCAAGACACTGATAACCAAGGGCCAACTGACAAACAAACACAAAGTGCACAACTAAAATATCTTGAGAAGATTCAACAAACAAAATACCCTTCCAAATTTTAGCCCAGAGTGGTTAGGTCTTGAGTCCAAGAAAGTAAAGAGATGATCAAGAGGGACTTCCAAAAATTGATATGGGTTTTTTAAGTCCCAAGACCAGTTAATGAAGGAACAAAAGATTGTTACGATAACCTCCTGCAAAAATATCCCAAGGTGCAAGTACCCTCATGGAGATGGGATCCCTCCATGGAAGCTGAAATTGTGATTATGTGTCTACCTTAGGTACCATGAGCACTTCCCACTCACAATCGCTCATGAGATATCCTAATATAGGTTTCTAAATTTAACAATTCACAATAGAAAATCGAGTGGAATAGTCGTGGGTTGAGGTCACACATATGGGTAGGGAAAAAAATCCTAATTCTTTTGAGAAGTGATGTCACCCATATGGACTGAAACTTATAGAAACCCCCATACACATAGTAATTCAACAAACAATGGAACAAGTTAAAGAGGGGACATCAACTCCACCTATCCTAGCGTGACCTTTTGATTAAATCTTGTGTAAGAGGTGATTTCCCAACAAATGCTTCTTGCTACTACTAGATTTTTACTCACTAATCACGTCTAATTTGAGTTTGTGGCCCTCAAGAGTTTACTCTCCAATCCTAATTCAAGGCCCTACTTTCTAGACTATTGTTGGTTTTCTATAAAGAAAAGTCTAGTTAATTTTAAATTAACTATTCATTTTAAAAAGTAGTTGATTATTACAGGATATGATGGTGCAACTAATGGTGTTTCTCATACTATTTCATAAAGAAACTTTTAAAAACACTAGCAAATAAAACAAACACTTATCCTTCACTTATTCAGTTTTAAATGTAAATCATGAACATAGATGATTTTAGGGGCTAAGTTTCGCCATTGGGATAATTTTCCATGGTTTTTCCCAAAAAAATATTCGCCAATTTCCATAGAATAAAATTATTTTACCTTAAAAATTGCCAAAATTTTATAGAAACTATATAAAATCCTTAGAAATTTGAATATTTTTACAAAAATACCGCCAAACATTTTACATCTTGCATATTAAGGACTAGTAAGATTAACTCATGTTTCTACATTTTAATATAAATTTCCATCCTTAAAATCATCTGTGAGCATGAATAACCTTTTGAAATGAAATCATGATGTAGGATATAAATATTAAATGCAATTTCCCCTTTTTGAGACTGATGACAACGAAACCCTACTTAACAAGCAAACCAAAAGGAAAATGAAACTAAAGAAATACTACTCTCAAATGTAAAAACAACAAAGAAGAGAAAAAGAACCAAAATGTTTTTGTTATTTTATTTTGAGAATGATTGCTAAATGAAAGCATGCAAACATGTTTCTACTCGAAACCTACTGCAAGTAGACTCTGTGAACCAAAACAACAAAGATAATGCAATAGAGTAGGGAAGAAAGGGTAGAAAAAGAGATATTTTGAAACTGAGGATGTACACATGCCCTTTGTGAGAGAAACATGCATGTACACATTCTTTTTCTGAAGGAAACAAGAGAATACACACTTTGTTCCCAATATCAAGGTGCATGTGTGTTGAGTTATGGGAAAAATATTCCAAAAACACCCTTATAAACTTATTTACTAGACTGATAGCAGTAAAAACAAACTAAAAACTCAACAAAGAACTCTAAACTAAGCATAAAAGGAACAAATAAAACCTTATCGAGAATAAATCAATGAGTTATCCCCAACGAAGTCACTAGTTTTTTTCTATATAAAATCTATCATATTACTAGGGTGGACCGTTAACAAAGAAGAATTGAAACAATAATACAATCCTTTCTCTAAAGTAGCCTACACTGATTTCTATATAAATACTTGATGCAGGAGCATTGCTCACTCATCAAGCGAGCCAGTGTGGAGCAGAAGACAGCTGGACAACGCCAGCACAAATTTTGAAACACCTTGATATTATTGCGCCAAACATTAATGTGTGGATTTAATGAAGCACACTTTGTATATTGTAATGGAACTTGAGCAGATAGCTCACGTCCTTAGGTAAAGGAGGCATTTATGATAGTTAATGTAAAGTAGGTAGATTAATTAATTCTAGATTTGATAGCTTAGAGTTCGAGAGGGAAACAGGATATAGACACCCTCCTTTGTACATTGTATGAGGATTCATTTTCAGGAGCAGGAAGAAAAGAGCGAGAAGAGGATTGTATGAGGAACACTCCATGTACATATATTGAATTAATAGAAGAAAGCTTTGATTCAATTCCATGGTTTTGTATCTATTCTCTGTGTATTTGATGTTTCGCTCATGAATGTTTGCTTTCTGTCATACATTTGATTTTATATGTTGTGTATGTGATTTCATGGTTGAATTGAAGTTTGAGAGGGAGATAGAATGAGTTTCAATTGTTTCTCTAAGTGAACCAGAAGATTCCTGCAAGGAGTGCAGTTGAATTTGTTTGGAAGGAGTGCATGACTGCAGGGTTCAATTAGGGAAGGATTTTGTCCTCATTCATCTCAGAAGTGCAGATTTGGCACCAGAGTCGTGCAAGACGTGTGCAGGCTAGATGAAGACTCAGAGTTGTGATTCTAAGTAGAGGGAATTGAGACTGCTGCTGCAGGTGTGCGCAGGGTCGAGGCTTCAACACTTAGATGTTGTTGAAGATTTGTCCGCAAGGAGTGCGTGAAAAGGGTTTCTGAAGGGACATGAATTTGTGGAAAGGCTAAGGAAGAATAGACCTTCAAGTTCGTTGAAGGGTCGAGTAAAAAGTTGTGTGTGAGTAGGTCACAGGGAAGAGACGCAGGTTGATGCACAAGTCTCGTGGAGAGACATTTTTCTTGTCTGCGGATTGTGCAAGAAGAAAAGATAGACGGTCAGTATTCTCTGTGGAGAATCCGCGAGGTGTTGTGAGTCGTCAGATCTCACCAAGGTGCAGGGAAGTTACAGCGTAAGTGAGGAGGGGTTCAAATCTCAGAACTGATTGAATAGTTGATCCAAGTTATCTAGGGCCATTGCATCCATCGTGGGATCGTTTATCGGGTCATCGCGGAGGAGGCACAGAAGGTTTGGCCACGGAAGTCACGATAGAGTGAGAGGCGATATTTCGAGAACTACGTGAGTAGTGTGGGCCACGGAAGGTAGTGGAGGACAGGCTTCGTAAACCATCGGAGGTTCGGCGTCTCGGGCCTCGAAAGTCGAGAAAGGAGATATTTGGTCATGCGAGTGGTGAAGTCGCGAGGAAGCGAGATCGCAAGTCTTAGCATTTCGGCACTTCGGATATCGGAAGGTGGAACTCCGAGTGGTTGGTGTCGCAAGTTGCGAACCTGCGATAGAGAGGAGTCCCGACAGCGGAGGGAGAAAGTCAGCAAGGCTGATACTTCGGGTCTTGGGGACTCGAGAGGATATTGAGCATCCGTGAACTCGCGAAGCCGCGAAGTTCCGATCCTCCGAGTGCAGGAAAGTAGGATTGCAGGAAGTGAACTGTGGGTGCAGATTTCCCGATAAGGAAATAGAAGAGTCTTGGAACTCTTCGGGGCAAAAAAAAGAAGGTCCTGTGAGCGGGCGCGGGTTTGTCGTGGAGGTATCTTGTGCCTGCGTCAGAGTGGTATCAGAGAGAGTCTTTGTTTGTATACTTCAGATAGGGGGAGAAAGGGGAAGAAAAGAAGCACTCTGATACACACGTTAGAGTGGTATCAGAGCCGGAAGACTTTTTGTTTTCTATAACAGAGAGAAATAGGATTTCACCATGCCACCGAGGAGGGAAAGGCAGTCACCTGACCCGGAAGACAGGGAGGTGCGAAGAAGAGGTAGGCTGACAGGAAATCCAGAAATGGAAAGGCAAATGAGAAATCTCCGAGCAAGACTCGAGGAGATGGAGACAACTCAGGGACGCGGAGTTGGTGCAGGGGATCTTAGTGATTCCAAAGTTGAAGAGGAAGTTGGACATGAAGAAGAGGTCATAGCAAAGGATGCATCAACCGAGCGGTTGATTAAAGCTATCGCCAGAATGGGTGAAAAATACAAGATGGACATTTCAATCTACGAGGGGAATCTGGATGCAGAAGAGCTACTGGACTAGATTAGAGATCTTGACACCTACTTCGATTATGAGGATATCGAAGAGGATAAGAAGGTTAGACATGCTGTTACAAGCTTGAAAGGACATGCAACATTGTGGTGGGACGAGCTACAAGCAGATAGACGTTCCAAAGGCAAGCAAAATATCAAAAGCTGGGATCGAATGATCGCAAAGATGAAGGCAAAGTTCATCCCAAGGGATTACCAAATCACTCTGTTTAGGAGAATGCAAAACCTGAGACAGAAGCTGATGATGGTAAAAGAGTATACCGAGGAGTTTTAGAAGCTCAACATCAGAGCAGGTCATCGGGAGAGCGATGATGAGAAGGTTGCGAGATATCTGAATGGTCTGAGGTAAGACATTTAGGATGACTTAAGCATGGTTACCATCAGGACGGTAGAAGATGCTTATCAGATGGCTCTGAAAGCCGAGGAAAAGCTGAGCCGTAAGTAAGGTCAGCGAGGGAGAGGCAGAAGTCAGCCCAGAGGCAAGGCAGTTTCCCAAGATAAGTTCCAGAAGCCCAAGGAGGAATGGAAGAAACCTCAGGGTAAGATCGAGAGAGGTGGAACCTCACAGCGAGGACAGCCACATGTTGAACAAAGAGGACAACAAAATGATCAGCGAGGAGGTTATGCTGACGCGAGCACTTTTCCTCATACTAGAGGTAGAGGAAGAGGCAGAGGTGGAGTTATCACATGTTTTACATGTGGAAAGAATGGACATAAGTCATTTGAGTGTCCAGAGAAGAATAAGGATAGTGGAGAAGATCACATCACTGAAGCGTAGAGGCATGATGTTGAGAATGAAGATATAGGAAGTGGAAGGTCACTGACGGTGCAAAAAGTTCTCTTAACACCCGAGAAGGAGGTGGAGGACACAGTCCAAAGGACCAGACTTTTCAGAACCACATGCAAGACCAAGGACAGAAAGTGAAAGGTTATTATTGACAGTGGAAGCACCGATAATCTCGTTTCGACCGAGATGGTGGGGAGATTAGAGCTGGAGACAACTAATCACCCGAGTCCATACAAAGTTTCATGGCTACAGAAGGGACATCAGGTGAGTGTCACCAAACAGTGTTTAGTTGAATTCAAGATAACTGGATATAAAGATAATATTTTATGTGATGTTATTCCCATGGATGTATGTCATTTATTGCTAGGTAGACCATGGCAATATGACAGAAATGTGGTTCATGATGGGAGAATGAACACATATACCCTGGAGAAGGATGGGAGTACACACAGGTTGCTTCCGATAAAGGAGAAGGAAGTGAAGTCGGAAGTAAGCAACACAATACTTCTCATGAGTGGGAAGGAACTTCTTACAGAGATGGAGAAGAAAGAAGATCCACAATTCTTTGTGGTCAGGAAACCGAGGATTGTTTTGACTAGCACAAGAGTGGACGACTTTCCAGATGAGATTTAGGAACTTCTGGAAGAGTTCGCTGACATCATCGTGGACGAATTACCTCATTCGTTGCCACCAATGAGAAGTGTGAGTCATCATATTGACCTCATACCAGGAGCCAGTTTACCGAACAAAGCTGTGTATAGGTTGATGCCACAAGAAAATGAGGAGGTTAAGAACCAGGTTCAGGATTTGTTGGACAAAGGTTTAGTTAGAGAAATCTTGAGTCCATGTGTTTTTCCGACAGTACTCAGTCCAAAGAAATATGGAGGCTGGAGGATGTGTACAGACTCAAGAGCGATAAACAAAAGTACCATGAGGTAGAGGTTTCCACTGCCGAGAATGGATGATCTGATGGATTGCCTGAGTGGGGAAAATTATTTTTCAAAGATTGATCTGAAGAGCGGATATCACCAGATTCGCATGAGAGAAGGTGATGAATGGAAGACATCCTTCAAGACAAACGAAGGGTTGTATGAATGGCTAGTCATGTCGTTTGGCTTGATGAATGCGCCGAGTACATTCATGAGGCTGATGAATGAAGTCCTGAGGGAATTCATCGAGAAATTTTTCATCGTATATCTAGATGATATACTGATTCTCAGCAAGACCAAGGCTGAACACTTAAATCATTTGACCATTGTGATGAGAAAACTACAGCAGGAGAAGCTGTTGATCAACATAAAAAAATCTTCATTCATGAAGACAGAGCTCATTTATTTGGGTTTTGTTATTTCGGAAAATGATTTGAAGATGGATCCAAGTAAAGTGGAGGTGATCAAGAATTGGCCATCACCAAGGAATGTTTTTGAGGTGAGGAGTTTCCATGGTTTGGCTAGTTTCTACCGAAAATTCATCAAGAATTTCAGTGGAATTAGCGCTGCGATGATGGACACAGTGAAAAAATGACATAAGTCTTTTCAGTGGACAACAGGGGCTGAGAAAAGCTTCAATCTGTTGAAGCGGAAGATAACAGAGCAACCAGAGCAACCAGTGTTGGTGTTGCCAGATTTCATGAAGACATTTCAAGTGAAATGTGATGCAAACGGATATGCCATAGGAGTGGTCTTGATTCAGGAAGACAGGCCAGTTGCATATTTTTGTGAGAAGCTGGATGAAGCAAAGATGAAATACTCCACGTATGATAAAGAATTTTATGCTATCATACAGGCATTGAAGAAGTGGAGGTATTACTTGATCCCAAAAGAATTTGTTTTGTATAGTGATAATCATGCACTACAGTTTGTGAACCAACAGGAGAAGTTGAATTAGAAACATGCAAAATGGGTAGAGTATATGCAAAATTTTACATTTGTAATTAAACACATTTCAGGGACTGCTAACAAAGTGGCTGATGCTTTGAGCAGGAAATGCTTGTTGTTGCAGGAGTTCCGAGTCAAAACATTAGGTTTTGAAAATCTCAGAGACATGTATGCAGGAGATGCAGATCTCGGAGAGGCATATGAGGCAATTGAGAATCCATTTCTCAGAGATAGGAGTCCTTAGATAGATTATATGATCCAGGAAGTATTGTTGTTCAGAGGCAACCAACTGTGTATTCTGAATTGCTCCATGAGGGAGAACTTGTTGAAAGAAAAACACAGTGGTGGATTGGCAAGACACTTTGGCCATGAAAAAACATTCGCAAAGATGAGCGAATCATATTTTTGGCCAGGGATGCGAGAAGATGTCAAGAGGTTTGTTGACAGGTGTCGAATTTTTCAGCATTCAAAAGGGAGAAAGCAGAATGCAGGATTTTATCAGCCATTGCCCATACCGGAGAGACCATGGGAGGCGATAAGCATGGATTTTGTATTGGGTTTGTTGAGGACGCAGAGAGGGGTTGAGTCCATGTTTGTGGTGGTGGAAAGGTTTTCAAATATGGCACATTTTATCCCATGCCAGAATACCAGTGATGCGACTCACATCGCAAATCTGTTTTTCAAAGAGGTCATTCGACTCCATGGATTGCCGAAAAGCATAGTTTCTGACAAGGATACTAAATTTATCGGGCATTTTTGGAGGACGCTGTGGAAGAAGCTAGGAACTAACTTGGCATTTAGTTCTGCTTATCATCCACAGACAAACGGACAAACAGAAGTGGTCAACAGAAGTCTGGGAGATTTGCTAAGAAGCCTAGTGACAGAGCACCATAGCAGTTGGGATAGCATATTTCCATAGGCAGAGTTCGCATACAACGATTCAGTGAATCAGAGTACAGGGAAAAGCCCCTTTCAGATTGTGTATGGGACACAACTGAGAGGAGTATCTGAACTAAGGGAGTCAGGACAGACTGCGACTAACAACGCTAGTGCAGAAGAGTTTGCTAAGGCAATGAAGGAACTTCACAGTAGGGTGAAGCAGCGACTGATAGACTCAAATCAGGAGTATAGGTGTAGAGCAGATCAACATCGGAGACAACTTCAATTTGAAGTTGGTGATCTAGTTCTAGCACATTTGAGGAAAGAAAGGTTCCCAAGGGGAACATACAATAAACTAAAAATGAAGAAAATCGGGCCATGCAGAGCCCTGAAGAAATTTGGAGAGAACGCTTATGAGATTGAGTTGTCGGATGGCATCGAGATATCTCCGATATTTAATGTTTTGGATTTATATCCATACAGGGCTGAAGAAGTAGGAGCTAGAGGAGATGAACATCCAGTGATCCAGTGGGAAAAACAATTACCAGTTGCAGAAAAGCCACAGATGGAGTGCATACTGGACAAGCGAGTGGGTAGAAAGACCAGGCAAAAATAGTATTTTGAATATCTGGTCAAGTGGAAGAATCACCCAGTTGAAGACGCCAACTGGGAAACTGAATCAGTGATACAGAAGCATGGAAAAACCGTGCAGGAGATCATGGACAGGAGCCCATGAAAATTTTCAAGCCGAGGAGTATGATGCAGGAGCATTGCTCACTCATCAAGCAAGCCAACGTGGATCGGAAGACAGCTGGACAGCGCCAGCACAAATTTTGAAACACCTTGATATTGTTGCACCAAACATTAATGTGTGGATTTAATGAAGCACACTTTGTATATTGTAATGGACCTTGAGCGGATAGCTCACATCCTTAGGTAGATGAGGCATTTATGATAGTTAATGTAAAGTAGGTAGATTAATTAATTCTAGATTTGATAGCTTAGAGTTCGAGAGGGAAACGAGATATAGACACCCTCCTTTGTACATTGTATGAGAATTCATTTTCAGGAGCAAGAAGAGAAGAGTGAGTAGAGGATTGTATGAGGAACACTCCATGTACAGATATTGAATTAATAGAAGAAAGATTTGATTCAATTCCATGGTTTTGTATCTATTCTCTGTGTATTTGATGTTTCGCTCATGAATGTTTGCTTTCTATCATACATTTTCTTTTATATGTTGTGTATGTGATTTCATGGTTGAATTGAAGTCTGAGAGGGAGATAGAATGAGTTTCAATTGTTTCTCTAAGTGAACCAGAATATTCCTGCAAGGAGTGCAGTTGAATTTGTTTGGAAGGAGTGCGTGACTGCAGGGTTCAATTAGGGAAGGCTTTTGTCCTCATTCATCTTAGAAGTGTAGATTTGGCACCAGAGTTGTGCATGGCGTGCGCAGGCTAGATGAAGACTCAGAGTTGCGATTCTAAGTAGAGGGAATTAAGACTGTTGCTGCAGGTGTGCGCAGGGTCGAGGCTTCAACACTTAGACGCTGTTGAAGATTTTTCCACAAGGAGTGCGTGAAAAGGGTTCCTGAAGGGACACAAATTTGTGGAAAGGATCAAGAAGAATAGACCTTCAAGTTCGTTGAAGGGTCGAGTCAAAAGTTGCGCATGAGCAGGTCGCAGGGAAGAGACACAGGTTGATGCACAAGTATCGTGGAGAGACATTTTTCTTTTCCGTGGATTGTGCAAGAAGAAAAGATAGACGGTCGGTATTCTCTGTGGAGAATCCGCGAGGTGCTGTGAGTCGTCAGATCTCACCAAGGTGCAGGGAAGTTACAGCATAAGCGAGGAGGGTTTCGAAGCTCAGAACCAATTGAACAGTTGATCCAAGTCAGCTAGGGCCATTGGATCTATCGCGAGATTAGCTATCGGGTCATCGCGGAGGAGGCGCGGAAGGTTTGGCCATGGAAGTCGTGATAGATCGAGAGGCGATATTCCGAGAACTACGTGAGTAGTGTGGGCCATGAAAGGTAGTGGAGGACGGGTGTCGTAAACCATCGAAGGTTCGACATCTTGGGCCTCGAAAGTCAAGAAAGGAGATATTTGGTCACGCGAGTGGCGAAGTCTCGAGGAAGCGAGATCACAAGTCTCGGCATTTCGGCACTTCGGATATCGAAAGGTGGAACTCCAAGTGGTTGGTGTCGCGAGTTGTGAACCCACGATAGAGAGGAGTCCCAACAACGAAGGGAGAAACTCAGTGAGGCTGATACATCGGGTCTTGGGGACTCGAGAGGATATTGAGCATTCGTGAACTCACGAAGCCGCGAAGTTCTGATCCTCTGAGTGCAGGAAAGGAGGATTGCAGGAAGTGAACTGTGGGTGCAGATTTCCCTATAAGGAAATAGAAGAGTCTTGGAACTCTTCAGGGAAAAAAAAAGAAGGTCCTGTGAGCGGGCGAGGGGTTGTCGCGGAGGTAGCTCGCGCCTGCGTCACTACCAGTAAGTTACAAAGAACTTACCCAATTCAAATGGTTAGTTGGATATGAGTCTTGCAAGTTGGTCTCACTCTAATCATCCTTGCTCCAATCCAAGTTCGCAAAAATACACACAAAGAAGCAAACACTGTCCTCAAACTTGTCAGCAAAAATATAAATAAACATGCAATAAATACCTTAATTAACACTATCAAGTGAGTTAGAACTACATCCAAATACTAAAAAGAGATCAAATTGTTAAAATTGACACAAAATATGTGGGAGAGAAAGAAGATAGACCTTCATTTCATTAAAGTAAACAATGATATGTAAAACATATACCTGACCTCATTGTCGACACTCCCTATCACTATTGATTGGATTCCTCCATACTTGGGCCACTCAGGACTTCTGTTCTCCATGCAAGTGTGAGGAAAAACAAAAGGTTTTAGGTCTCACAACAATAACAGGAGAGGAAACTCAGGAAATAGGGTTTTATTGGGAGATGGTCATAAAAACCATAGGGATATGACTGACTTTGACTTCTTTCGGAAAGACGATAACTCTATCACAACATTGATCTCTCTTTATGTTTTAGCTCGTCCTTCCATCAAACCTCCTTTTATTCCATTTCAATATGGTTGAGACTATTTTCCATGAGGTTTAGGGAGTTACAAAAGTAGTTTTCATGTAAAACCTGCTCAGGAGCACGCAATTTTCACAATTGTTTATATTTTTTTAGTCATTGTTGAAGGTAGACATGCTTTTGTTTTTGAAAAAAGGGCATGTACATACCCATTTTGTGAGCATAAAGTGCATGCAGATGAATAAGGATGATTTTTGTACAAGGTTCAAAATGGGCCCAAGCTACAAGGGATCATTATGAAGGGGATAATGGCCAAATAAAGACATCTAAGCCATGATCATGGTAAAAGATGCTATAAAACTAAGGCATGTATAACGCCTCTTCATACCAAACTTTAACAGAGACTCATAGTGATCAACGAAGTACTTTGGGATCATAATGGCATATATAGAGCCCATCACCATACCTTTATACCATGGTGCAAGGAATTTCTCATTAAAAGCGACATTGGCGATGTCTTTCCTTACCCTCTAAGGTGAAAGTATTCTGGACACAAAATCCTTTCTCTCAAGGATGACATCAATTGGGTACAAACCCATAAGTTATTTATAATTAGGTCTTATTATTCTTATTTAACATGTAGCTGAAGTTTATATATGGAAAGAGGAAGCAACATGTTTGAACTTAGCGAAATTTATTTTTCATATTGAAATTTTTTATTATTTTAAAAAGAGGTGGTTACAAAATCAAATATCCATACTAAGAAATATACAATTTTCTTGTAAAAGTTCTATCATCAAATTTTTATTAATTATTAATTAATTAAAAATGAAGTTATAATATATTAAGCATTTAAAAGTCATTAAACTTGAGTAGTGTGATGTAGGGAAAATATCTTTTTAACTAGATTTGAATTTATGTGATGCCCTAATTTATTTTAAAAATTTATAGGTGGAAGGTGTAAATTCTAACCTTGTACAATATCTACTGCAAAATGATATTCAGAAAAGAACAGAAAAGATGCAAAGGAAAATACAAATATTACACAGAGATTTTTCACCTGGAAACCCAAACCGGGAAAACCAACATATATTATATTGATACACCTTGTGTTACATTGTTTACAATACAATATACATATAGGAGTCAGCGACATCCAAAACCCTAACCCAATGACCTGGATTAGTCCAAAACCCTAATTCCTTAACCGGAAATAGAAA
>JZKD02S1595286.1:140286-171638 GCA_000966675.3 Picea glauca
AACAAGGCTTATCACAGTCCCGAGCCAAACCCTTGATGACAAAGGCGTCCCCCTGAAGCTAATAAAGCTCTGATACCAAATGTAAATTCTAACCTTGTACAATATCTACTGCAAAATGATATTCAGAAAATAACAGAAAAGATGCAATGGCAAATACAAATATTACACAGAGATTTTTCACCTGGAAACCCAAACCGGGAAAACCAGCATATATTATATTGATACACCTTGTGTAACATTGTTTACAATACAATATACATATAGGAGCCAACAGCATCCAAAACCCTAACCCAATGACATGGATTAGTCTAAAACCCTAATTCCTTAACCGGAAATAGAAAACCATCGGCAAAAACCATGTGCCAAAAACCACCTAATATCATGTGGTCCCGAAAATATGTCGTCCCGAAAATATGTCGGCCCCAAAAAACAATTCCGGGGGCGCTGCCCCCGAACCCCCTGCACCCCCCTCTTACCCCCCTGCGCGCCCAGTGTAGGCGCTCAGACACTACTACTCGTGCAAAGAATATAACACATACCCAACAGAAGGAAAATAAAATGTATTTGAAAAACTTAAATGGCTTACACATTGTCAAAGAAAATTTGTGAGAAAGTACAAGAAATATCTAATCAATGGTTATAGATTTCAAACCAAATGCATAAAACAAGAGAGTGTCACTGAAAATAGTAATCTTTGATGTAGTCTAGTGCTAAAGACACAAATCATATACTTCATACATCAACATTTTTTAAAGTGATCAAATAAATAATTTGATTTGACTACTTGTATATGGATTAGATCTTCTTCGAATGTGATCAGGTTATTGTACACACTAAGAAAATGATTAAAATTAATAATTTAGGTTTCATGTTGGTGAAAAATACTGGTGAGTCCAACTCTTTATTCTAGTATTGCAAGCCAAGCAAGTATTCTACATACAAGATTCACTTGAAACTGATTGGTATGTAATTTTGGCATGTCCACTAAAGGGATTGTGGAGTAATACCACATATGAACCCAACTATGAAAATTTTAGCAAACTTTGAAAAAACAAATTACATAGATGATTATGACCCGTGCAAGGAGGTTTTATGACCCAAGTGGGAAATATATAGGGATAAATGTATATGATATGACCCCAAGGGGGGGAATATATGGGGATAAATGTATATATAATGTATAAATATATGTTTAATAGGTTTGGCCTAATAGTAAAGGGACTTCATGTATATTGTGTGAATTGGGATGTAATAAGGTATTTGGTTATTTAGAGGGGGTTCCCCTATTATTTAAGGAGTTATTGTGTAAATTAGATATCTTGGAGTTTTTCTCCACATTCACATTCACATTCTATACTTTTGTTATTTTATAATATCTTAAGCAATTGGTTCATTACATTTGGTATCAAAGCACCGATCCTAGGATTTTTCTTCCTTAATACATTCATTTTGGAATTCTTGCTATAAATTTTTCTCAGAGCCACTTCAGAAGGAAAAACCTGGTGGATATTGATAATACGTATCATAGTACCTGTGGTACGAATTTTAGCTTCTGATACATTGTATTTTTGGAGATACACTTTGTGTAAGATAGGGTTTTTGACTATTCCGGTAACTAGTCTCAAACATGTGTTCTGGGTAAAACAGTCATAACATCTTCATAGAAGATCTAAATTCTATTAGACCAATTTCATTGGAACAATTACAGTCCATAGTATTCCTGGTACAATTTTTAGAATCATATATCAAATATTGTGTGCGAAGCATGTTGTACAATTTCACTCTCCGAGAAAGGCCAAAAATACGCAAGGTGTGGGGAAGTTACCATAACTTCCACTTGTCACATCCAATTTTTATCATACATGTCAAATTTAAGAGAGGACATATAAGAGGAATAAAAAAAGAAATGTTAGACTCAAAAGGGATGAAATTGCAGATATACATCATAAGGAAGGTTAGCTAGGAGGACAGAGTCCAAATCAGGGTTTCCAAGGTATGTTCACTAAAAACAATCATAACTTTTGATTGGAATGTCTGATTGAGCTGATTCAAGAGCCATTGGAAAGAGGAAACCTATAATATTATATGGGAACAAGTATTATAACTATTTGAGATCATTATCCTTAATATATTGAGTTTGTAAGTTAAGGCTTGGGTTAGATCTCAATTAAAAATCAATGGAATGGTTGAGGTTAGTAAATGAAAATGATAATAATACTTCAATACCAATTATTTGTCTTTTTGGTGAAGCTTGAAAGGGGTGGATGAGTATGGATAAGGATACTATATGGAGTATCATATGGGAATAATTTGAAAAACTCTTCTCAAATAAATGGATCAAGGATACAAAAATGGAGGAAATGTATAGAATTCAAGATGAATTAAAATAAGTAAAGGAAGGGTTTAAGAATAAGGGTGAGGAGATATATAAAATACGATCCCTTAATGAATCACTCATAAATGAAGTTAAGAACTTAAATCAAGAAAATACTAGAAAATGCAAGTGGGAAAAAGATGAGTCAATGGAAGATTTAAAAAAGAAAGATGAAGGGATATGTAGATTACGAAACCATAATAAAAAACTATTGGATGAGGTTAAGAGATTGAAAGAAGAAAAGAAGAATTGTCAAAATCAAGAAGAAATAAGGATCTTGGATGAAGAATCTATGAAAAGACTTGAAGAGAAAATTTGAAAGAAGGTTGAGGAATCCCTAAATACTGATGAGGTAAAATCATAAATGCAATGCAGAATTGAAGAAGGATGTCAGAATTTTATAAATGAGGTGACATTGCAACATCAAAAGGAGAAAGAAGACAAGATTCAAGAAGGTCACCAGAAGATACTTGAAGAATTTGAAATCCATATAGAGGATGTACATGCCAAATATGATGGTATTTTCTCCTTGAGTCTAGAACAATCAAATAACAAGCAAGGAAGATAGAGGATTCCATTGTCTCTAAAAAGAATTTAGATGAAATACACATGCAAAGTGAAGAAAAACCGTCAAAAGTGGAACCATATCAACACCCTGATTACCAAGAAACATTTCAAGGAAGACAAGAAGGTCAATATCAACATTATGAAGGAATAATATGGAACACTTGTCAATATTCATGGAGAAAGGCATCACAAAACCACTCTTCAACAAGATATTATTAGAGACCAATAACTACTATAAATTCAAGAAGCTACAACAAAAATACATGGAATCAAAGGAAAGAAAATTATGAAACAACTAGACATCAAGGATTAAGAATGAAAATAATTGATTTTGGATGGATAGATCATCCTTGTTGGCACAGGGGCATACCTAGGGTTCAACGCTCAAGAGCGCACCAACAAATCCCTAACTACCAAACCTTTCGACAACACCTGCAAAGAAGATGAAGTCTCACCCGAGGTAGAGGCAAGGGTGGTTGCAAGACTCAGGTGTCTGCAACCATAGCTGGGACACAGATATGTGATTATCTTTCTTACAACGCACTTAGCATCAATTATTCCTTAACATACATTCATTAACATACTTCGCAGAAGTCACGAAGTATCACAGTGAATACTTATACTAAGAATGATTCAATACTTATTCACAACAATATAGGTTAGATTTAACAGATCAAACACTAAGCATCTCATATATCAGATCTAATGTTCATTCATTTATCAACAACACAGAGCATGACTAGATCTACTTAACCACATCAAGCACTTAGCCAAGAAAGAGATACATACATAAGAGCGAAGCAAAAAACACTATACACACAGTTATCATGGTTCAACCCCACCCTGGGGCTACGTCCACAAAGTCTTCTTTATCTTATCTTGGTCAAGTAGTTACAACACAGAGCTTTAACAACCCTTAATTTGCATAGGACAGAAGATCTGCATAGCTCGCTAGATCCTTCTTCCTTGCTCTTCAGCATCAGACTATAACAACCTGCACTTAGCTCTCTGATCTCATGCACAGAGAACTCTAAGATACATCCAGTCACACATATCCCATTACTAGCACTAATCTTTCATTCATACATCACACAGATGTACTACATTATTATCTCTCTTATATTACTATCTATATTGCCTATTTATAGATTACAAAATGGGCCTAAACGTGGGTAAACCCATGGGACGACATCCCTTTCCCGTTACATCAACCCAAAACCCTAAAATGGACCCCAAAATAGGTCTTTCTTCCTTATTTTTTTCTTCGCGCTGCGCTCCTTCCTTGGCAAGTTGTTGCAGTCCCAAAAGTGGTCAAGTAAGACCAAGTACTCTGCAAAACTTGGTCAAGGGCCAACAATCCTCAATCGAATGAAGAAAGAAGGAACATAAGGAAATCATATTACCTGGTTTCATCACATGCGAAGCTTTTAATTGCAAAGGTTTTAGGACAAATCTTTTTGAAGGAGGGTATTATGTTATGATCCAAGGGGGCATATATAGGGACAAATGTATACGATATGACCCCAAGGGGGGGCATATATGGGGATAAATGTACATATAATGTGTAACTATATGTGTAATAGGGTCGGCCTAATGATAAAGAGGATTCATCTATATTGTGTGAATTGGGATGTAATAAGGTATTTGGTTATTCAAAGGGGGTTCCCCTATTCTTTAAGGAGTTATTGTGTAACTTATCTATCTTGAATTTTTTCTCCACGCTCACCTTCTGAACTTCTGTTATTTTATGATATATTTTGAAGCCTATCATTAATAATATCTTATGATGATGCATGGTAATTTTGTTTAAGCGGATAACTCAATTTTTTTTCTATAGATGTAGAAAGATCATCGCAAGAAAGAATAATAAAAAAGGGGTTCAATGAAAAGAAAAAATCACCTAGACTAGATTGAAAAACAAAAGTGGACATCATCACAAAAAGAAAGTAATGTAACGAGGCTATACGATAGAAGGGATTTTGATGAGAGAACGTAAATGAAGGAAATATAGACTAGCAAATCCCCTAAGTTTAAAACCATATTGTAGACTATGGGAGAAAGGCATGGCAATGCCATGTTTCCATGAAATTGCAGGTTTTGAGTTCATTGTGAAATAGTTCCACGATATCATTACAAGTGTAACTCAAAGATCCATCACAGTGAACTTTCACAAAATGATGAGAGGGATTCACCATATCAATAGAGGATTCAAAATCATATCAAAGGAATTTATTCCACATAAGACACACCATATCATTAGGTCACGGGACGAGGGTTTGTGCAGTGAAGAAAATTCAAGATTATGGGGAGGAATTGACAAAAAGGTTTATTCTATGAATTACATATCACCAAATCAACAGTAAATTAGTCAGAGATCTCCAAACAAATTGAAGAAGAAGATTATGCCTAAGATCCCAAAGAAAATGGGCATAACAAAAGAAAAAAAAATCGTTGATGGGAACTCACAGTTTTTGGTGCGATGGGGTCATGAAAGATATAGTTTGATACGGAGAAATCAATTTTTGGGTATGGATACCATGAGATCGTAGAAGTAGATCATAGAAGTGTCATGAGTTCAAATGGTAAGGGACACAATTCTCATGGTGACTTCAGAGAGAGAGAGAGCTAGGGATAAACAAGATATTTTACACAGTAAAATAGAAGTTAGTGCATCAAAAGGATCAACTCATCAAACAGAATAACATGAATAAAATAAATATTGTTAATATCATGATTCATGACATTGTAAAAGAAAGAACCAGAACATTGGGCTCACCAGGCCATCACTCTACCATTCATTTGGGTCAATAGAAGCCATCGTAGAATGGTACACAGACATGAGATCACAATGTGTTGATAGATATTGCAGAAATTGTGATGAATAGGATAGATGTCCAAAAAGAAAATGTGGAAATTGGGTTACAGAGGAGGAATCTCGCACAATCAGGATTTTTTTTAGAATAGTGAAGAAAACTTCCAAATTGTAAAGAATTCTTGACAGAAGGAAATGAAAACAAGTAGTATTCTCATAAACAGATTTCGGATAAGACATCACATGTTCTATTTTGTTTATTTTAATATATTTTATTTAATGTTTTCTCCATTGATAGGATTCTTATTTTTGGGTTATAATTGAATAGGTGGCAAAAGAAATGATAATATATCAAGGAAGTAGGAAATAGGGCGACCAACGCGCCATTGGAACATCAAACCAATCACTAAATTCAAAGAAAGACTTACGCCACATCACCACCATACCAATTTCTATTTTAATAAAGGATATTACCAGATCGATTGTTAAATCTCCAAATCGAGGAGGGCATCATATTGGTTCACCTGACAAATAACAAGTAAATGAGATTCCCATACTGCAAAAGAGGTTACCAGATCATAAAGGAAATGGTGAGGAGGCATTTTAACTACACAAGAAACAAACGCTCAGAGGGTTGCAATGAAATAATTCAGTTCAACAAATGATCTATTTTGCAAAATTAGTTAAGAAAAGAGTGGAATAATCCTCTCTTTTGGTTAGAAAAAATTGTTGTATAAATATGCATTTCAATTAAAGGAAAAAGAGGACTAGGAGAAACGAAGAAACACACTATCGTGCTACTGTAGGTATTCCATTGGGTTGAACATGATTGCAGAAGGTTGGAATATCTGGAAATTGGCTAAGTACACTATTGTAAAAGCCAAAATTTTGTAGATTTGAAGACCTGAGAAGTGGCAGTACTTACATGGTGTTTCACTTGTTTTGGTACTATTATTTAAAGCTAATGAAATACATATTTTGTGGGCCATTATTATTCTTCTTTCATATTTATTAATGAATGAATGTTTATGTTCTCAATTGTTGCACTATTGTTAGAATTTCTGAGAAATTATTGTATCATTTCATTCTTGATTGAATTTGATAGGAATGAATAATAGATTAAAATATGAGTATGCATATTGATGATCTCTCAGTACTTACATGATGTTTCACTTGTTTTGGTACTATTATTCAAAGCTAATGAAATATAGATTTTGTGGGCCATTATTCTTCTTCTTTCAGATTTATTAATGAATGAATGTTTATGTTCTCAATTGTTGCACTATTGTTAGAATTTATGAGAAATTATTGTATCATTTGATTCTTCATTGAATTTGATAGGAATGAATAATAGATTAAAATATGAGTATGCATATTGATGATCTCTCAGAAACTATTTACTAAGTGATTATTGATATGTATTTGATTTCACTGTTGTTTGACTATGTGAACTATTTCCATAATCTGTGAGCTTATCTTTATCTCATATTTTATTCATGTTATTTGTCTATACTGAGTGTGACTATATATCTATCTATCTATCTATCTATCTATCTATCTATCTATCTATATATATATATATATATATATATATATATATATGCACATGTATATGCATATGTATATGTATATGTATGTTTACTAAGTGATTATTGATATGTATTTGATTTAACTGTTGTTTGACTATGTCAACTATTTCCATAATCTGTGAGCTTATCTTTATCTCATATTTTATTCATGTTATTTGTCTATACTGAGTGTGACTATATATATAAGCGGATGTGTATTTGTTTCAATTTTTATCAGGTTATATGAACTATAATATATATATATGTTAAAGCGGATGTGTATTTGTTTCAATTTTTATCAGGTTATATGAACTATTTATTTAGCTTTATAGATTATATTTATCTCATATTCACTATATGTAATTTGTCTTGATCCTAACTGGAATAATACGAAATACTTCTACTATCTGAGTTAGGATAGTGTAGATTCAAAATAGAGTTATATTAATTCTTTTTGTTTTATGCGCAGTAGCTTAGAAGAGCTTCAAAGGAAGTCTCATATCAAGGAGAAAATTCCCCTTAGTGGCAACCAGACCCACATACCGGTGAGGATTTCCATACCAAATGAGTATAAGCCTATTTGGGGCCGTGATTGGGAAATTTACCCATTTTGAATTCCAAGATGTTTTCCATGAATCAACGGTTCCATTTTCCAATTTTTCATTACTTTGGCCTCGAGACTTAATCTTCCTAGGCTGAAGTTTTTTGAGAAGTTCTTTGTTTGCGATGCTTCTTTTGGGACTTTTTATTGGAGTGTTTCTTTGTGTAGTTGGCCTTAGGTTGTGTCTATACTGCTAGTTTTGGATCATTGATTCAAGGTGGTTGACCAATCATTTCACTAATTGGGAAGGACCCTTGGTCTTTCTCTTGAAATCATGAAGCCACCTCCTAGAAGGCATGAGTTTTTATACCATTGGTTTTCAAAGTCAATGTGTGAGACTTTTTCGAACATGAACAATCCCGCAAGGGATGAATATGTGCATAAGCATGTCATGGATAAAGTTCTTGAGGATACCAACCAAGGGATCCCTTCCAAGTGGATTCTTGTGCTTTTCCTTTCTTTGGAAATGTTGGTTCCCCCTTCATGGCCACTTTGAACATACTTGGTTTGAATGTTGGACTACCGGTTTGGGAATCAAAAGGATATTGTACCTTCATGTCACAACTCAGTGAGGTCAATTCTAAGGCAAAATGGAACTTGATATTGATAATTCATAATGCAATATGGAAAACCTAACCTATATGATATTTTTTAATTTATTACCTGTTAGAGAGGATCAATGTAGAAAAAAAAAAAAATGTATCCAAGGTCCTATATACATGATCAAAAACACTAGTCTATAAGTTAATAAATCCAATATATAAACCTATAATAACAAATATTGCTATAGATTACAAAACTTCGAAAACAAAAAACCATAAAATTACAATATGGTATAAAGAATCACTTAGTCTTGTGTCTTACACATAGTACTTCTTCTGGTAGATCTCCTTACGAGGAAAAGGCCAACGATTCCTTTCATTATCAACCTCTAAAGTCTCTAGTTTGAGAATAAATAACGATCGATGATGCATATCTTCCCATGGTCTATTAGTAATAGTCAAGGCTTCATGGATAACCTCATCCACAGGAAATTAAACATGCAAGAAATCATGTGAACTAGGATGATTGATGGCCCAAATGGGTGAATTTAAATCATCATATTCCATATAACAATGGAGATTTTGATTAGAGCTAGAATAGTTTATCAACGAAGACTCACAAATATGATTGCTTGAGGACCTACAAATAGTGAGATTGGACTCAAGAGGAAAATCACAATCTCTTATGCCAATAGGAGGAAGGAATGGCTCCCATGCCCCCCATTGGATAAATATTCTAATCAATTTCTAGGAGCATAACCTAAGAAGGAAAACATGAGCGTAAAGTCTCCTTCTCAGAAGAAAATGAACACCGAGGATATGATGCCACATAATTCACCTGTGGCGAGGTAGAGTCCACTCAAATACTAGGAACATATAAAGGGTTAGCATGGTCTAAATTCGAATAAGCATGGTGATTATCAGACGCAAGATGATCAATAGTGAAAATGATTCCATTGTGAGGAAACTACATCACCCAAAATAACGTAGACACCATAGCATTCATAGTGTATACATAATCATTCTCAAGAAGCATATCAAAGTTCAATGGGCCATTCAACGCTATAATATCAACTAGGATAGTCTTTCCACCTACCATGATAGGAAACTAAGGAATAATCCCCAAAGATTCATTAGGTCTTTTGTCAAAAGATAGAAACTAACTAGTGGCTGACACAAGCTTGGGATAACTCAAATATTTCCAAGATGAGGAGGATTAAACGCTTGTGGAGGCTCCTTCATCTACTATACATCGATAAATTTTTGTTGAATTAACTTCAAACCTTATTTATAAGGGTGAAAAAAAATGGAGAGGTTCAACAAGATTATTCCAATCAAAGGAAACCATCCTAGAAATTGAAGGGGGCATGGTCGAAGTGAGTGGAATGCTCCCTTTTTTGGAAGGTTTTAAACTAGCAGTGAAGAAAACATGGTCAGTAGACACATCACTCTCCAAAATAAGAGTGGGATCATTTGAAAATTGCATCGACTCAACCACTTTTGTAGACTCGTCACTCTCCAAGAGAAGAGTGGGATCGGTTGAAGTTTTCATTAGCTCGACCACTTCATCAACCACTAGTTGCATAGGTTGCTAGGAAAACGAAGGTGATTCACGAGAATAAGGGACACACTCTTTATACGTATAGAATAATAGGGCACAAATGAGTAAGGTGATCTCCGTTGCAAATTTTACAAGGAAAATTAGGCTTGCATCCTATTCGTCTAGATTTCTTAGTAGTATCAATGCCCTCAACATGACTTGCATTGGTTGGTTACTTTCCCCCAACATGACGTGTATTGGTTGGTTTCATTTTTCCTGCATGACTTGTAGTGGTTAGTGACTTATCTCCAATTTGACTCATGGTGATTGGTTTCTTTCCCTCGACATGACTCACAGGGGTTGGTTTCTTGTCTCCAACATGAATTGCAGTGACTAATGAATTTTCCCTTTGTATTGACTTCTTATTCTTCTTCTTATTCTTCCTCTTTTTATTTCTTTTAGAATTTTGGTTACTAGTAACTAGTATTTCACCAGATGAGGAAGAAGGAGGAGGAATATATTTCACTGATTAAGAAGGTAGATAATCACCATCAATTTGATTCCCTTGATATAAGGTGCTTATATGAGAATCCTCATGGGTATTTGGAACATTTGGATTGGACCATATACAAACTAGTATCCCAACAATTAATATAGGAATATTCAAAGTGGCCATCAAGGGGGCACCAACATTCCAAAAAAAAGGAAAAGCACAAGGATCCCCATGGGAAGGGGTCCCTTGGTTGGTATCCTCGAAAATTTTATTCATAACAGTCTTATGCATAGGTTCCTCCCTTGCGGGACTATCCAATGCGACTTTGGTCTCTTCAACTAGATCTAGTGAAGGAGTGTCAATATGATCAACCCTTCACCTTTGAGGAGGAAACTCGATACTTTCAGGTGAAAGGCTTGGAGTCCTTCTAGACCAGTGGAACGATCAGTCGGTCACTTTGAGTCAAAGAATCAAAATTAGCAAGACATTAACAACCTAGGGCCAACTAACAAACAAACACAGAGTGCACAACAAAAATTTCTTGATAAGATTCAAAAAACAAACTACCCTTCCAAAGTTTATCCCGAGGGGGTTAGGTCCCAAGTCCGAGAAAGTAAAGATATGATCAAGAGGGCCTTCCACAAGTTTATATGGGTTGTTTAAGTCTCAAGACCAGTTAATGAAGGAACAAAATATAGTTACGATAACCTCCTAAAACAATAGCCCAAGGTGCAAGTACCCTCATGGATATGGGCACCCTCCATCGGAGATGAAACTGTTATTATGTGTCTGCCTTAGGTACCATGAGCACTTCCCACTTGCAATCACCCATGAGATATCCTAAGATAGTTTTCTAAAGTTACCAATTCACAATAGTAAATATAGTGGAATAGTGGTGGGTTGAGTTCACACATATGGGTAGGGAAACAAATCCTAATGCTTATGAGAAGTGATGTTACCCAGATGACCTGACACTTATAGAAACCCCCATACACAAAGTAATTCAACAAACACTGGAACAAGTTAAAGAGGGGATATCAACTCCACCTATCCTAGTGCGACCTTGTGCTTAAATATTGTGTAAGAGGTGCTCTCCCAATGAATGCTTATTTCTACTACTATATTTTTACTCACTAATCACTTCTAGTTTGAGTTTGTGGCCCTAGAAAGTTTACTCTCCAATCCTAATTCAATGCCCTACTTGCTAGACTATTGTTGGTTTTTTATAAAGAAAAGTCTAGTTAATTTTAAATTAAGTGTTCCTTTTAAAAAGCAGTTGATTATTCAAGGATATAATGGTGCAACTAATGGTGTTTCTCAGACTCTTTCATAAAAAAACTTTTAAAAACTCTAGAAAATAAAACAAACACGTATCCTTCACTGTATTCAGTTTTCAATGTAAAGAATGAACATAGATGATTTTAGGGGCTAAATTTCACCATTGGGATAGATTTCCATGGTTTTCCCAAAACAATATTCTCCAATTTCCATTTTTTCTGAAAACAATTCACCCAAATTCCATAGAATAAAATTATTTTACCCTAAAAATCGCCAAACTTTTATAGAAACTATAAAAAAATCCTTAGAAATTTGAATAATTTTACAAAACTACCGCCAAACATTTTACATTTTTCATATTAAGGACTAGTAATATTAACCCATGTTTCTACATTTCAATATAAATTTACATCCTTAAAATCATCTGTGAGCATGAATAACCTCTTGAAATGAAATCATGATGTAGGATGTAAATACTAAATGCAATTTCTCCTTTTTGAGATTGATGACAATGAAACTCTACTTAATAAGAAAAACAAAAGGAAAATGAAACTAAATAAATACTTCTCCCAAATGTGCAAACAACAAAGAACAAAAATGTTTTTGTTCTTTTGTTTTGAGAATGAATGCTAAATGCAATCATGGAAACACTTTTCTACTGGAAACCTACTGCAAGTAGACTCTGAGAACCAAAACAACAAATATAATGCAATAGAGTAGGGAAGAAAGGGTAGAAAAGAGATATTTTGAAACTGAGGATGTATGCATGCTCTTTGTGAGAGAAACATGCATGTACACATGCTTTTTCTGAAGGAAACAAGAGTGTACACACTTTGTTCCATATATCAGGGTGCATGTGTGTTCAGTTATGGGAAAAATGTTCCAAAAAAACCCTTAGAAACTTATCTACTAGACTGATAGCAGTAAAAACAAACTAAAAACTCAACAAAGAACTCTAAACTAAGCATAAAAGGAACAAAGAAAACCTTATCGTGAATAAATCAATGAATTATCCCTAGTGAATTCACTAGTTTCTTTCTAGATAAAATCTATAATATGGCTAGGGTGCACTATTAAAAAAGAATAATTCAAGTAACAATACAATCCTTTCTCTAAAGTAGCCTACACTGATTTATATATAACTACTAGATAATTACAAATAACTTACCCAATTCAAATTTTTGATTGGAAATGAATGCTGCAAATTGGTCTCACTCTAATCATCCTTGCTCCAATCCAAGTTCACAAACAAGAACACAAAGAAGAAAACGCCTTCCTCAAACTTGTCAGCAAAAATATAAATAAACATGAAATAAATACCTTAACTAACTCTTTCAGGAAAGTTAGAACTACATCCAAATACTAAAAGGAGATCAAATTATTAAAATTGACACACAATATGGGGTAGAGAAAGAAGAGAGATATTCATTTCATTAAAGTAAACAATGATATGTAAAACATATACCTCACCTCATTGTCGACATTGCCTATCATTGTTGTTTGGATTCCTCCATACTTGGGCCACTCAGGACGTCTCTTCTCCACGCAAGTGTGAGGAAAAACAAGAGGTTTTAGGTCTCACAACAATAACATGAGAGGAAACTCAAGAAATGGGGTTTTCTTCTTTGGGAAAGAGGATAACTCTATCACAACATTGATCTCTCTTTATGTTTTATCTTGTCTTTCCATCAAACTTCTTTTTATTTCATTTCAAGATGGTTGAGACTGTTTTCCATGTGGTTTAGGGAGTTACAAAAGTAGTTTTCATGTAAGCCCTGATCAGGAGCACGTGATTTTCACAATTTTTTATATTTTTTTAGTCGTTTTTTAAGGTAGACACTCCTTTGTTGAAGAGAAAAGGGCATGTACATACTTCTTTTGTGAGCATAAAGTGCATGTGGATGAATAAGGATGATTTCTATACAAGGTTCAAAGTGGGCTCAAGCTACAAGGGATCATTATGAAGGGGATAATGGCCAAATAAAGACATCTAAGCCATGAGGATGGAAAAATATGCTATAACACTAAGGCATGTATAACGCCTCTCCACACCAAACTTTAACACAGACTCATAGTGATCAACGAAGTACTTTGGGATCCTAATGGCATATATAGAGGCCAACACCATACCTTTGTAAATGGTGCAAATAATTTCTCATTAAAATTAGCATTGTCGATGTATTTCCTTACCCTCTAAGGTGAAAGTATTATGGACACAAAATCCTTTCTCTCAAGGATGACATCAATTGGGTACAAACCCATAAGTTATTTATAAGTAGGTCTTATTATGCTAATTTAACATGTAGATGGAGATTATATATGGAAAGAGGAAGCAACATGTTTGAACTTAGTGAAATTTATTTTTCTTATTGAAATTTTTTATTATTTTAAAAAGAGGTGGTTACAAAATCAAATATCCATACTAAGAAATATAAAGTTTTTTTGTAAAAGTTTTATCATCAATTTTTTATTAATTATTAATAAATTAAAAATGAAGTTATATTATGTTAAACATTTAAAAATCATTAAACATGAGTAGTGTGATGTACGGAAAATATCTTTTTTAACTAAATTTGAATTTATGTGATGCTCTAATTTATTTTAAAATTTTATAAGTGGAAGGAAAATAAAATGTATTTGAAAACTGAAATGTCTTACACATTGTCAAAGAAAATTTGTGAGAAAGTACAACAAATATCTAATCAATGGTTATAGATTCCAAACCAAACGAAAAAAACAAGAGAGGGTCACTCAAAATAGTAATCTCTGATGCAGTCTAGTCCTAATGACACAAATCATATACTTCATACATCAACATTTTTTAAAGTGATCAAATAAATAATTTGATTTGACTACTTGTATATGGAGTACATCTTCTTCGAATGTGATCGGGTTATTGTACACACTAATAAAATGATTAAAATTAATAATTTAGTTTTCACATTGGTGAATATGAACAAATGTGATGTAGGGAAAATATTTTTTTAAAATTAAATTTAAATTAATTTGATACTCTAATTTATTTTAGGAAATTAAAAGTGGAAGAAAAATAAAATGTATTTAAAATATTTAAATGGATTACACATTGTCGAAGAAAATTTGTGAAAAAGTACAAGAAATATCTAATCGATGGTTACAGATTCCAAACCAAATGCACAAAACAAGAGAAGGTCACTCAAAATATTAATCTAAGACACAAATCCTATACTTCATATATCCACATTTTTTAAAGTGATCAAATAAATAATTTGATTTGATTAATTTTATATGGAATACACCTTGTTCAAATGTGATTGGGTTATTGTACACACTAATAAAATGTAGGTTTCACGTTGGTGAAAAATACTGGTGAGTCCAACCCTTTATTCTAGTATTGCAAGCCAAGCAAGTATTCTATGTACAAGACTCACTTGAAACTGATTGGTATGTAATTTTGGCATGTCCAATAAAGGGATTGTGGAGTAATACCACATATGAACCCAACTATGAATATTTTAGCAAACTTTGAAAAAACAAATTACATAGATGATTATGACCCGTGAAGCGAGGTCTTATGACCCAATTTGGAAATATATAGGGATAAATATATATGATATGACCCCAATTGGGGGCATATATGGGTCTAAATGTACATATAATGTGTAAATATATGTGTAATAGGGTCAGACTAATATTAAAGGGGCTTCATGTATATTGTGTGAATTGGGATGTAATAAGGTATTTGGTTATTCAGAGGGGGTGCCCCTACTCTTTAAGGAGTTATTGTGTAACTTATCTATATTGGATTTTTTCTCCACATCCACATTCTATACTTCTATTATTTTATGATATCTTAAGAAATTGGTTCATTACATTTGGTATCAGAGCACCGATCCTAGGATTTTTCATTCTCAATACATTCATTTTGGAATTTTCGCTATACCGTTTTCTCAGAGCCACTTCAGAAGGAAAAACCTGGTGGATATTGAGAATAAATATTAGAGTACCTGTGGTACGAATTTAATCTTTTGAGTTGTTTTATTTTTGGATATAAACTTTGTGTAAGGTAGGGTTTTTGACTATTCTGATAACTAGTCTCAAACATGCGTTCCGAGTAAATCAATCATAACATATTCATAGAAGATCCAAATTTTGTGAGACCAATTTCATTGGAACAATTATAGTTTGTAGTATTTCTGGTACAATTTTCAAAATCATATATCAAATATTGTGTGCAAGGCATGATGTACAATTTCTCTCTCCGGGAAAGGCAAAAAATCCACAAGGTGTTGGGAACTTACCATAACTTCCACTTGTCACATCCAATTTTGATCAACCTTGTGGAATTGAAGAGAGGACATATCAGAGGACTAAAAAAAGAAATTTTAGACTCAAAAGGGATGAAATTATAGATATACATCATAAGGAAGGCCAGTTAGGAGGACATACTCCAAATCAGGGTTTCTAAGGTATCTTCACTAAAAACTATCATAACGTTTGATTGACAACCCGATTGAGTTGATTCAAAATCCATTGGAAAGAGGAAACCTATAATATTATATGAGAAAAAAGATTATAACTATTTGAGATCATTATCTCTAATATATTGATTTTGTAAGTTAAGGATTTGGTTAGACCTCAGTTAAGAATCAATGGAATGGTTGAGGTTAGTAAAGGGAAATGATAATAATACTTCAATACCAAGTATTTGTATTTTTGGTGAAGCTCGAAAGTGGTGGATGAGTATGGACAAGGATACTACATGGAATCTCACATGGGAAGAATTTGAAAAACTCTAATAAATGGATCAAGGATACAAAAATGGAGGAAATGTATATAATTCAAGATGAATTAAAATAAGTAAAGGAATAGATTAATAATAAGGGTGAGGAGATATATAAGATACGATCCCTTAATGAATCACTCATTAATGAGGTTAAGAACTTAACTAAAAAAAAGACTAGCAAAGGAAAGTGGGAAAAAGATGAGTCAATGGAGGATTTAAAAAATAAATATGAAGAAATATGTATATTGTGAAACCATAATGAAAAACTATTGGATGAGGTTAAGAGATTGAAAGAAGAAAAGAAGAATTGTCAAACTCAAGAAGAAAGAAGGATCTTGGATGAACAATCTACCAAAAGACTTGAAGAGAAAATTTGCAAGAAGGTTGAGCAATCCCTAAATAATGATGAGGTAAAACCAGAAATGCAATCCAGAATTGAAGAAGGACGTCAGAATTTGATAAATGGGGTGACATTGCAGCATAAAAAGTAGAAAGATGACAAGATTCAATAAGGTCACCAGAAGATACTTGAAGAATTTGAACTCCATATAGAGGATGTACATGCCAAATATGATGGTATTATCTCCAAGCCTAGAAAAATCAAAGAACAAGCAAGGAAGATAGAGGATTTCATTGTCTCTAAAAATAATTTAGATGAAATACACATGCAAAATGAAGAAAAACCATCAAAAGTGGAACCATATCAACACCCTCAATACCAGGAAACATTTCAAGGAAGACAAGAAGGTCAATATCAACATTATGAAGGAAGAAGATGGAACACTTGTCAATATTCACGGAACAAGGTATCACAAAACCACTCTTCAACAAGATATTATTAGAGACCAATAACTACTATAAATTCAAGAAGCTACAACAAAAATACATGGAATCAAAGGAAATAAAATTATGCAACAACTAGACATCAAGGATTAAGACTCAAAATAATTGATTTTGGATGGATAGATCATCATAAATAGAATGAAGAAAGAAGGAACATAAGGAAATCATATTACTTGGTTTCATCACATGTGAAGCCTTTAATTGCAAATCTTTGAGGACAAATATTTTTTAAGGAGGGTACTATGTTATGATCCAAAGGGGGAATATATAGGGATAAATGTATATGATATGACGGGGGGGCATATATGGGGCTTAATCTACATATAATGTGTAAATATATGTGTAATAGGGTCATCCTAATGATACAGGGGATTCATGTATATTGTGTGAATTGAGATGTAATAAGGTATTTGGTTATTTGGAGGGGGTTCCCCTATTCTTTAAGGAGTTATTGTGTAACTTATATATCTTGGAGTTGTTATCCATGCTCACATTCTGAAGTTTTGTTATTTTATGATATCTTTTGAAGTCTATCATTAATAATATATTGTGATGACGCATGGTAATTTTTTTTAAGCATATAACTCTAATATTTTTTTCCATAGATGTTGAAAGATCTGTTGGTGCATAAATATGTTCAATGTATATCTCACACTCATTTAAATGTCAATCTTGGATTCATAATTGAAAGAGTCGTTACACCATATGTGCTGAGAACAAGTAACCTACCTAAGTCTATTGCATATAGGAAAAAATTAATAACATAAAAATCCTATTTCTAAGATTTCTAAATACTCCAAAGTGTTCTTTGAACCTAGAATAAAAAAATGATAATGAAACTTAAACAAACAGTCAATCAAAAATATGTTGTCCCAGAGAAACAAGTATGTTCATTTCAGGTGCTTGAACTGAAAAGATGAACTCTAAGAAGCTTGTTTCCTGTAGCAATTAAAACAATCAATTCCAACCATTCTTGAAACAAAAGACAACTTCAACCTCATGTAATTCAATCAAACCAGTACAAGGAAAGTTCAGTATAACTGGAAGACTTTATTACAGCACATGAAGATGAAATATAAAGTCTTCTGGTCCTTTGCGATACTAGGTCCACTACAATCGTAAACTCAAATTATCAGTCCCACACTTCAAATTATGAAATGGATACATTCAACATCTGAGGATGAAATGTCTATTCGATCTAACACTTGCTTATTCACACCAATCCAAAATGATTAATTCAATGCTCAATCTTGAAAATGAAATAAAGACCAATCACACACACACTACTATAAACTATCCACACAAACACACAGAACGTATACAAGGAGGTTTACCTTAGTTGGGGCGGTGGGCCCTTGCCGAACCAACAAGGAACCTCTTAAGTAAATAATAGGCTAAAATGTTTCACTTACATCCAAGAATTGACATAAAAGATCTTTTGTATTAATTCAGCTGGTAAATTGGATCAACAGTCTTTTGCTTCATACATGACAATGATAAGTATTGTCTGGTTGTTACAGTATATTGCTTACATTCACTACTATATATCATCTATACAACATTCCTTATATAAGGTAAGCTGATACTATCAATATCTATGGATAAACATTAAACAGTTTGAGAAATTTCACATTTAAGATTTACATCAATTTTTTAGGAATCGACTCCATCCTCATGACATGAAGTGCATGAGCGATGGAGTCCCTTGCAACTGGAAAACTGACTCGGACACTTCTATCCAACTATATTCTTGAAATATTCACCATTATTCAGGTCCAACTGGCGCATTCTGGAAACAGAGGTTCCGGTACTGGATTGAACACAATCACGAGTCTAATACTTGAATAGAATAGAGCTGGTAGTACTGGAATAGCACAGGTCTTGGTACTGGTACCGGATTAAAACTGTCTTGGGTACTGGAATGGATTTGGTACCAGATTACACGGTTTCTAGTAGTACCATATAGACTGTTCATAAATCAAATCATTAGGACTATACAAAATAAAACACTTTCAATCGAATTAATTTAAGAAAGTTAAACAAACATGCTTTAAATCATCAATTACCTCTTGTGGACATGACATAGCTATTAGGCATGTGTTTTGGGAGGGAGTAGTCTAGTATAGGTTTATATCAGAGGCAAAAAGGCTTAGATATAGGGTAAAATAGGGTATTATCTTATGTCAAAATAGAGACTCAACATCTCCCCCATGTTGAAGGTGTTGCATGTCCTCATGCAACATTATCAAAAAATGATACCCAAAAACTTTCTACACAATTGGACCCTCCTCGGTCATTCCTCAAATTGCAAGATGTTAACACCAGAAGCTTCACTCTTCAATTCCTTCTTGAACACCCTAGTGTAATGGATCAATTGCAAGACCTTGATAAGTTTTGTAGAGACCTCTGCATGTTGTTATTTCAATTCCACATTCTCTGCCTTGATATGCCTGTCCAATATTTTGTATTCTTCAATTTCTTGCTTCAATCTCTCAATTTCTGTTAATAATGTTTGTTCATTCAGGGACTTGTCTAGGCTTGGTGTGATTACTTTCTTGGTCACCATATCCTGAGCCTCTTTTTCTTTCCTCAGAATCCTCAGAGCCTTCATTATCATCTTTCGTCTTCTCAGGGACTTGCCTCGACTCGGTGTGAGTGATTCTTGAGTTACCACCTCTTTTCCTTTCCTCAAATCCATCAAAGTCTCTGTTACCAACCCTTTTGTCTCACTTATTGTTACCAGTCCTTCTGTTTCACTTGTGGAAGCTCCACAACCACTCTCTTTTTCTGTAGAACTTGGAATATCCATAGATTCTCTTTGAGGAGAAGGTATGTTTGGAGTTGTCGCCTGCTTGGCCATACTTCTGGTGGTCCTGCGTCTGGGTGGTGAGGATTTCTTAGACTTGCTGACAGGGGTAGAAGTTTCTTCAAACAATTTCCTTTTCTTAGATTTACTGATAGGGGTAGGCCTGGACACCTGTTCCTCCTGTGTTGACTTGACTTTTGTCTTGCGGGCTTGAGTTGTAAATTCTGGGGTTTTCTTCTGCTGGCAAACCCATATTCCTATCCTGGAAGATTGAGGCATGGGCTCTGGAACATGTGCCTCCTTTCCTTCTAGTTTCTTTCTATTTTTACTTGTCACCTTAGCGGTCTCCTTCAGTTCACCAACTGAGTTTTGGGAAGGCCGAGTAACTTCAGAAATACTTTTCAATTCTTTAGAGGATTTCGGAAGGGATTTTACAATTGGCTCTAGTAAAATCTCTTGTTGATGCATCTCCTCCTTTTTTTGTTTCTTTTTCTATGACTGTTGGTTTTTAGGGCGCAGGACCGAGCTAGACGTTTTAGCTAGTGTAGACTTTTTCTTTCTTTGTAAATGGAAGTCATAGGTCTTCTCAATTTGATTGGTTGGTTCTGATGACATTTCCACAATTGTTTCAGCAACACTATCTGATTGACCACCTAGTTCTGATCCCTCTTTTCGTCTTTTACCCCTTTGAAGCGAAGTAGGACTTACTCTTTGGAATTGAGTGGCTATCTTCTTTCTTGATATAACAGGTTCCCCTATGACAGAATTTTTTGTCACTGATTTCTCAAAGGGATAAGATGAGTTGGGCATAGCAGTGTCTTCTTTATCTCCTGATGTCATAATTTTGGCTTTCTTTGCTTTTCTGCTTGAGATTTCACTATGTGTCCCTGCCTCCTGTGTCTTGATTGACTTGGATTTTTCTTGAGTGAAACTATGTTGGATTAACTGCTTCCAACTTCCCCCTTGTGTTTTTAAAGCATGAACAACCAGAAGTTTGATTAAACTGTGATGATGAAGGCTAGTCTTAGGTTTCTTGTAAATTGACCTCACCCCTCTTGCCATTTTCTTTAAACTCATCCATAAAAAGTGGGGAAAATTAATCTGTGGTCCTCCCTTGAAATGTGATAAAAGTTTTAAATGATAAATGAAGGTCACGACATACCTTCCCTTGCAGGTGAGGAATTTCTGCAGACTTATAAGCATCGTCCAATATTCTTCTTTGAAGTAGCTTCGAGGGACGCCCTTGGTCCAATCAGGGTCATGATGTTCTGGCTTGAGGAATTGTTGACAGAGCTTTTTGTCAATGATCACTCTCTTGAAGTATTTTTCTCCAATCATCGGGAGACCCGTAGCTTCTTCTATAGTGGCCTCTGTAATTGTTAACTTCGCATCCCCAAGCTGCACATTTTCTCCATCATATGTTTGCGCAAAGATGAGAGAAATTCCCTCATGATGGCCTTTAAATTTCTCTGAGAATGGAACCCACCCTACCTGTTCATATTTTTTCTTACAAGCTTGATATTCTGTTGTTTCTTTGTATATTTGAAATATGGGCTCATGCCTGTCAACCCCCATGCTAGCTTAAGCAATTCTCTTGGGTGGATAAAGAATGGACAGAGGGTCGAGGATTGAGTATTGGATGAGGGAGAAACATACAAGGGATACGAAGGCATAGGGTGTCTGTAGACGGTGTGACAACAATGGTAAATAACGCTCATCTGGATGGCAGATCCATCCAGAGGAGAATTTACGAATGGAAGTGTATATTACAATGGTCACGTCGATACTCATGATGATATGGTGAGGTAGTTTGGATCTACTAACGGTTTCTAGATTCGTGGGAATCTTGGTGTCGGACGATATTCATGGAAGGATGTGGTCGTTATGATCAGGACTCGTGTATATGAAATAGGCTGAGATCATTAATCGATATGCTATGATTCATGGTTCGTGTCATCTCATATAGTATGAAAACAAATCATGGGGTTTATTTATCAGATAAACAGAGGGAGTATGAGTTTGATCCGATAAAATACATCGTGATTTTGCACTCTTGATATTTCGTAGGACACTTCCTCCTCATGGAGGTAAGGTCTAATATTTCTACATAGATTCATGAAAAAACAGGGGTACGCCATGATCCAAGATAAATTAGATGTTCTAAATGCATATTTAGTCTAATTCCTTTAAATAATACGAAAACAAAAGTGTCGAATATGTATGTCCTTGTACTAATAATTGGACAACGAATTGGAAACATGATGAAAGTTACCAGTCATATTCTTACCAATACCGGATCATCTAAGTACCTGATCGCGTGGACACCGAGTTGAAATTGGTATGGGATCATCTGAGTACCGGATCACCTGTGTGTAGAATTTGTAGTTGCTACGGGATCACCTGAGTACTGGATTACCTGAGTGCCGGATCACCTATGTGTAAAATTGGTAATTAGTATCGGAATAACACAGGGTCCCTTCTTTTATACTGGATAGGATTCGATACTGGATAGGCACAATGAGATGATTTGGTATAGGGGTGTCCCTTCATACATAGAGGTGATCATTGATGCGAGATAAGCACAAAAATGAACATTTTCTAGAGCTTAAAAATCTTGACATTGATTCTGGTGACAATGATTAATAGGAATAGTTGGTGTCATGTGGTCAAATTCATCTGAGAAACCATGTAGTTGCCCAAGTTTATAGAGGAGTAATGCAGGAAATCTTTGTAACAGGAGGGTACTTTGTAATGACCAGTAATTGAGATGACAAAACCCCTTTTCTTCTGGAAGCAAGGTGACCACACTTTTGTTGGCATTTCCTCTTTTATTACAATACAATAATAATCCTAACTACTACTTTTCTGTGGATTTTTATCGAGCCCAGATTAGTTAATGATTGTCGTTATTTTCAATTTTATAGAGTTTGAAAAACTTAAAGGAAACTCTCTATACTATCCCGTGGATTTTTATCGAGCCCAGGCCAGTTCCTGCTCACCGGTATTTTCAATTTTAAAGAGTCTGAAAAACTTAAAGAAGACTCTGTATACTGTCCTGTGGATTTTTATTGAGCCCGAGCTAGTTCCTGCTTGCCGGTATTTTCAATTTTAAAGAGTCTGAAAAACTTAAAGAAGACTCTCTCTGGTAGTTGTCCTCCTTATTTGTTTATCTACATGGGAACACCGCCAATTTTGCGTTTGCCTTATTTAGTTAAAAATAAAGAAAAAATTCATCTCATGACACACCTATGTACAAAAAATGAATTTATACAATTTGAACTTACTATGGTAGGTCAATAGGAGGGGGAACCCTCTTGCCTACCAGTTTCATTTTGGAATTCTGAAGAACATTCTTGACAAAATCCTCCTTTGACAGAGGTTTGTGATAAACCTTCATTCGATGTCCTTTACAACAAGGGAAGTCTTCTTTTCATCAATAGTATTTATCCTTACTGCACAATTGTCATAGACTATATCAATATCATAGGGCCCCATCCATCTGGTAGACAGTTTGCCTTTAAAATTTTTGAATCTGCTATCATATAGGAGGACCCAATCACCTGGCTGGAAGGACTTCTTTTTAGTGTACTTGTCATGCCATTTGGTCCTTTGCTTGTGTATCAGGGTGGTTCTTTGTAGAGCATCCTGTCTTATCTCATCAATATCGTTCAATTTCAATAGCCTCTATTTTTTAGCTTCATTCAGGTCCATTCCTAATTGCATGGCAGTTCTGAAGTTCTTTACCTAAAACTCTATGGGCAATAGTACCTTCTTCCCATACACCAACTCATAAGGTGTATGGCCTGTTGTATTTATCCAGGCTGTCATGTAGGCCCACAAGGCCTCAAGAAAACTATCATCCCAGTCTTTGTGATGCAGCTGAACAATATTAGTGAGGATGGCTTCTATCACTTTGTTGGTCGATTCAACTTGGCCATTGGCTTGGGGGTGATAGGGTGAATACTTTCTGCGTCTGATCTTGTATTGTTCGGTAAGAGCCTTGACCAAATTTGAGGTGAATTGTGTCCCTTGGTCAACGACTATTTCCCGAGGAACCCCAAAATGAGTGAAAATTTCCTCAAAGAGAAAGTCTACAACATATTGTTCATTAGATGAATACAGGGCCTTGGCTTCTACCCATTTTGTTACATAGTCTGTGCAAACTCATATGTACTTTTTTCTGCGAGACATGGGATTGATAGGTCCTACAAAATCTAAGGCCCATTTTTCAAAGGGTTCGATTACTACTTGGGCTTGGAGTGGCATTTCATCAACTGATGTAGGTTTTCCCATTCTTTGGCAATCATCGCAGCTGGCCACATATTTCTTTGCATCTTTAAAAATGGTTGGACAATAATAGCCAGATTGCAGGATTTTGTAAGCTATCCTTTTTTCAGTGAAATGGCCTCCACATGGGCCATCATGGCAGGCTCTAAAGATATCCTGCAATTCATCTTCCCAGACACATCTTCTGATTACTAAATCATGTCCCGTTCAGTATAGGGTATCCTCATGCCACATATAATTGGCACTTAGCTGAATGATTCTCTATTTTTCTCTGGATGTCATATCTTGAGGCAACTTCTTAGTTACCAAATAGTTCGCTACGTCTGCATACCAAGGGGTGAAAGTAGAAATGGAAAATAAATTCTCTTCCAGAAAATCATCATCTACTGGAGTACTGTCACATGTATGGATAAGCCTAGACAGGAAATCAGAAACCATGTTATCTCTTTCAGCCCTATATATGATAGTGATATTAAATTCTTGTAGTAACAACAACCATCTAGTTACTCTAGAATTTGTAATAGGTTTATTCATTAGAAATCTTATAGTTCAATGGTCAGTGTGCACAAAAACTTTGTATCTTGTTATATAGTGTCTAAACTTGTTGATCGCATGTACTACTGATAAAAATTATTTCTCTGTGACAGTATAATTTTCTTCAGCAGGTGAGAGGTTCTTACTAACGAAGTATATAGCATAAGGAATCTGTCCTTCCCTTTGTCCTAATACAACTCCCAAAGCGGTATCTGAGGCATCTGTACAGATATGGAAAGGAAGAGACCAGTTTGGACCCCTCAAAGTAGGAGCACTTGAAAGTTTTGTTTTTAAGATTTCAAAGGAGATTTGGCATTGCTCATCCCAACAGAATTCAACATCTTTCGTTAGTAGTTTGAAAAGGGGGGAAGCTAGGTCTGTAAAATTTTGAATAAACCTCCTATAGTAGTTGGCATGCCCTAAGAAACTTTTGATTTCCTTTTGTGAACTAGGGATCTTAATTTGGGAAATAATGTCGATTTTGGCAAGGTCCACTCTTATTTCGGTACCAGAGATGTGGTGACCTAGAACGATTCCTTCAATAAGCAGCATTATCGATTTTTCGTGACTAAGTGAGAGGTTGGTCTCTTTACATCTAACTAGTACCTTCTTCAAATTATCCAATGCCTGTTGGAAATCATCCCCATATACCGTGAAGTCATCCATGTAGACTTCCACACAATCATTTGTCAGATTGGAGAAAATAGCCAAGACAACTCTCTGAAAGGTAGCAGGGGCATTACATAAACCAAAGGGGAGAACCCTATAGGAATAGGTTCCCCAAGGATAGGTGAATGTGGTCTTATCCCGGTCTTCTGGTGAAATTTGTATTTGGTTGTAACCACTAAACCTGTCCAGGAAAGAAAAGTACCTCTTCCCAGATAAAGTATCCAAGACCTAATCTATGAAGGGTAAAGGGAAGTAGTCCCTATAGGTGGCCTTGTTTAGTTCTCAAAATTCCACACAAATCCTCCATTTCTTGTTTTTCTTTGGTACAATAACTAATGGGGAGGCCCATTTGCTATCTGATATAGGGTAAATGAAATTGGCTTGTAGGATTTTTTGGAGTTCTCCCTTTAATATATATTTCAAGGCTGGGTTCATTCTTCTCTGGGGTTTTCGGATAGGTCTGATCTGATTGTTAGTGTAAATATGATGCATACATGTATCTGGGTGGATACATTTCATGTCAGAGTAATCCCATGAAAACGCATCAGATTTCCCTTGAATCATTTGTACCAGCTTTTGTTATTGATCTGTTTCTAGGATGGAATTCATATACAGGGACTTCCCAGAACTGATTTCTACATCTTGGACAACAGATTCCTTCCCTTCCTCTACTTGTGAAAGAGTGGCTATTGTAGAAGTGGAAGGGTGCCAAGTTTCTTGAAATTCAGGGCTAAAGATGTGTGTGTAGTTAGGGAAAGATTGGGGATAGTCAATGCATTCCGAAGCAGCCAAGAATAGACTTAGGATTTGTTCTTCAGAGTGTTCTTGTACTCCTTTTAATTTTTCAAGTGTCAACAAGGGCTAAGTATAGTCATCCTCCCCATAATGATTCTCCAACCAGAGAGGAACTTCAGTGGCTGGTTGGGCGGGGGGAAAAGGGATAAGTTTCTGACTTTGAGTGCCATTGGAAATTGTCATTTCTCCAGATCGACAACTGATGAATGCATCAGCAGTGGCCAACCAAGGCCGCTCGAGTACCACTGGGTGTCCTGGTTTGGGGGATTTGGGAAGGATTACCGAGAAATCCACAAGGTATTCCCAAGAGGCCAATATCATTGTTATATCATCTAAACTTTCTGCTGGAGTGATGACTGATTTATCTGCAAGCTCTAGCAAAGTTTGTGTAGGTCTTAAGTGATCTAGTTGCAGTGTTTTCATAGTGTTTACTGACATCACATTTATTGCTTCCCCTAGATCAATCAATGTGTTAGGTAAGGCAACACCATTGATTTCTATGGTTACCACTAGGTTCCCTAGATCACTATACTTGGAAGGAATTTCTGTTATAAATTCGAATAACTACCCTACCACCAGTATGAAAGGAGGTTCCTTCCTCTTTCTCCCTGGATTTTTAATGCAAAGGTCCCTTACAATTTTAGCATATATAGGTATGTCTTTAATGGCCTATAGTAGTGGGATATTTACACATATATTCTAGAGTTCAGTCTCTAGATTATGCTCTAGAGGTTCCTTAGTTTTCTTTACGAGCAACCTTTCTGGGTAAGGGGGATTCATTTCATGGGGTGTTTCTGTTGCAAGGGAGTTGGGAGAAGGGATTTCTTGTGGTACTTGAGTGTTTCTTTTTTCGTTCAATGGATCAGTCATCTGTTCTTCTCTTTGAACCGTTTGGACATCTATTTTTTCTTCTTGGTTTGTGTGATTATGCACTTGTTCCTCTTGAATGACCATAGTGGTATTTTTTTTATTTACAATCCTTCCTGATCTTAATTCAATTCCATTAAACAGAGCCGGTGTTATTACATATGTAGGAAAGGTTTGTACTTCAACGTTTTGCATAGGTTGTGTCGGTCTGTTATTTGGGTTAGGGATAGGTTGTGCAAGAATAGGAGTAGGCTGAGGAGGATTTTGGATGGGTGCAACTTGCATTGGTTGTTGCATATTTAGATTCATGGGTAGTGCAAGTGGTTGCTGTGGTTGTGGGGGTGGAAGAAGAGGATGGGGGTTAAATCCTGGGAGCAACTGTCAAATATTCGAAGGATATTGTGGATAGGTGGGAAAATTTGTTGGTTGAAAGGGGACATTTCCATATACAGGTCCTCTCCATCCTTGTTGCCAAGGTTGGGTTTGTGTCGACCACTGAGGATAATACATGGGGTGTACCCATTGCTGTTGGGGGTATTGTGTAATTGGGTCGGAAAACATGCCGGGGTTTTGTTGTTTCCATGGTCTCCTAGGGGGATAGGATGTCTTAGGTTCTCCTCCTCCCTTGAACATGGCCTTGATTCCGGGAAGAGAAGGGAATTCATTCGTAGGATGGTCCTCTATGAAAATACCACATATTTCAATAACATTGATGGGGCATTCCTTTTCAGGGTGTTTCCTCCTACACTGATGATAGAAAATTGCTAGCGCAACATTTTCTTCCTCTTGTTTTCTTTTAAATTTCATGGTATCTAGTTGGGAACTCATGGTGTGTAGGATATCTGTTTAAAATTTTTCCAATAGATTTCCTAGTTCAATCCTTGTGACACCTCCAGATGTGGGTTTAGAAATTCTATTGGTAGGGTCCCTTAAACTTTTCCCCATTTTAGCTCGACTGCGAGAGTACATTTTATAATACTCTGCTATGTCTGCAAATGGATTTTGGTATATGTCCCCAGAACTCATGAGGTTTAACACTTCAATCCAATCGTCCCTCACACCCTTTAGAAAGACAATCCTAATTGTAGTTGTATCTAAGGAAAACTGCTTAGTCTTTTGGTAATTGTATAAGAACCTTTCTAGGTAGTCTTCTAAGCTTTCTTCTTTCGATTGTTGCATTTTGAATATATCATTCCTAGCGTCCCTAGGTCTATAGTAATATTGGTATTTATGGAGGAATGTCTCCTTTATACCATCCCAAGACAAAATTGTGTGTTCCCCTAAGCTCATGAACCACCACAGTGCCAAATATTTTAGTGTGGCTAGGAAAAGTTTTAATTTTTTAGCATTATCTGTGTAGTTATAGCTCCTACACAATATGTCAAATTCAAATAAAAATGAGTCAGTGTCTTCTGTCGACATACCTCAGAAATGAGGAAGTGAAGATAATGGAATTTTCTTCATAACAACGTCTTTAGCCATATTCAGTATGGGGAATCCAAATGTCTCTATTTCATTGGCTATGTTTCCCTCTTCTTCTTCCATGTTTCCAAGCAATCTGTAGGGAGGTGATGAATTTTCTTCACTGAGTGATGGTTCCACCACTGGGTTACCTGGTATCTCTGGTTGTTCCAAGGTTTTGTGTGGCCTTCCAACAATAGATGAAACCTCTTCTATTACCACATCTGCTTCTTTTCCAATTTCTCCTCTGGATGGGGTCGTCAGTGCTTCCTCCATTTCTTGTTGGCTTATGTCTTTAATATGAATAGTGGCTTCAGATCTAGTGCCTTTTTCTATTGTTGCACTTGCTTCCTTTGAGCTCTCTCCTCTGAGAATTTTTCTTGCACGAGTTTTCGATGAATTAGTATAAGGGGGGGGTTTCTTTGTTGTTTTCTTTTCTAGTTTTTCTGAGATTTTAGGAGAAATAAATCTACCTTTAGTATCCCTGTACCTACTCATAAAAACATGAAATCAATGAAAACACAGATTCCTAATTAGAGGTAGGAGGAAAACCTGACTTTGGAGCAACCCCACCAAAGTGGATGCGCAGGTTCTTACCTTTCGTCTTACCATCTTCTCCCCGCCCTCAAATTATCCTCAAATCCAATCCAATACTTCATCAAACCAAAAAATATGCTACCTGTTACCATTTACAACTCCCCGGCAATCACGCCAAAATGTTGGTGCGTAAATATGTTCAATGTATATCTCACACTCATTTAAATGTCAATCCAGGATTCGTAATCGAAAGAGTCGTTACACCACATGTGCTGAGAACAAGTAACCTACCTAAGTCTATTGCATATAGGAAATAATTAATAACATAAAAATCCTATTTCTAAGATTTCTAAATACTCCAAAGTGTTCTCCAAACCTAGAAGAGAAAATTGATAATGAAACTTAAGCAAACAGTAAATCAAAAAGATGTTGTCCCAGAGAAACAAGTCTGTTCATTTTAGGCGCTTGAATTGAAAAGATGAACTCTAAGAAGCTTGTTTCCTGTAGAAATTAAAAAAATTGATTCCAACCATTCTCGAAACAAAAGCCAACTTCAACCTCATGTAATTCAATAAAACTAGTACAAGGAAAGTTCAGTATAACTGAAAGACTTTATTACAGCACATGAAGATGAAATATAAAGTCTCATGGTCCTTTGCGATACTAGGTCCACTATAATCGTAAACTCAAAATATCAGTCCCACACTTCAAATTATGAAATAGATACCTTCAACATATAAGGATGAAATATCTATTCGATCTAACACTTGCTTATTCACACCAATCCAAAATGATTAATTCAATGCTCAATCTTGAAAATGAAATAAAGACCAATCACACACACACACACACTGTTGTAAACTATCCACACAAACACACATAACGTATACAAGGAGGTTTACCTTAGTTGAGGTGGTGGGCCCTTGCCGAACCAATAAGGAACCTCTTATGTAAATAATAGACTAAAACTTTTCACTTACATCCAAGAATTGACATAAAAGATCTTTTGTATTAATTCGGTTGGTAAATTGGATCAACAATATTTTACTTCATACATGACAATGATAAGTATTGTTTGGTTCTTACTATATATTGCTTACATTCACTACTATATATCATCTATATAGAATTCCTTATATAATTTAAGTTGATACTATCAATATCTATGGATAAACATTAAACAGTTTGAGAAATTTCACATTTAAGATTTACATCGAATTTTTAGGAATCGACTCCATCCTCATGACATGAAGTGCATGAGAGATGGAGTCTCTTGCAACTGGAAAACTAACTCAGGTGCTTCTATCCAACTGTCTTCTCAAAATCTTCACCATTATTCAGGTCCAACTGGTGCATTCTAGAAACAGAGGTTCTGGTACCAGATTGCACACAGCCACGAGTCTAATACCGGAATAGAACAAAGTAGGTAGTACCGGAATAGAACATGTCTTGGTACTGGTACTGGATTAAAAATGTCTTGGGTACTGGAATGGATTTGGTACCAGATTACATGGTGTCTGGTAGTATCGGATAGACTGCTCATAAATCAAAGCATTAGGACTATACAAATAAAACACTTTCAATCGAATTAATCTAAGAAAGTTAAACAAACATGATTTAAATCATCAATTACCTCTTGTGGACATGACATAGCTATTAGGCATGTGTTTTGGGAGGGAGTAGTCCAGTATAGGTTTATAACAGAGGCAAAAAGGCTTAGATATAAGGTAAAATAGGGTTTTATCTTATGTCAAAATAGAGACTCAACAAGATCATCGAGAGAAAGAATAATAAAAAAACGGGGTTCATTGAAAAGACTGTTGGCAAATGTTTACCAAGTAGTGTATGCTTGTCATTGATGGCAAGATCAGGAGGAAAAGCGTTGAAGAAAATGCGCACAGCAAAGGCAAAGCTCAAGATACGGGAGTTCGCAGAGGAGAAGGAAGACAGAGATCCACAGCCGTTGGATCTCATTCAGAAAACCCGTCCGCCGTCAGATCGGACAGGAGCTGT
>JZKD02S1595286.1:171648-181758 GCA_000966675.3 Picea glauca
AAAAGAAAAGAGGTTTTTATCCTGCATGGGTTTCCTCGGGAAATATCTGTCTCTGTGTTTTTTATATATGTGAATGATGTTGAAAGTGCCATTGTTTATTTCCCTGCATTATTGTGATTATCATTCAGAGTCTCTACAAAAGTTTAAAAGAACCATAATTGTTTAAGCTCGAAAACAACTGATTCACCCCCCCCCTCTCAGTTGTCCAACAAAGACAAGATTGCCTAGACCATATTGAAAAACAAAAGTGGAGATCATCACAACAAGAAAGGAATGTAACCAGGCTAAAACATAGAATGTATTTTGATGAGAGAACATAAATGAAGGAAAGATAGACTAGAAAATCCCCAAAGTTTAAAACCATATTGTAGACAGTGGGATAAAGGCATGGCAATGCCACGTTTCCATGAGATTGCAGGTTTTGAGTTCATTGTGAAATAGTCCCACGGTATCATTGCAGGTGTAAATCAAATATACATCATACTGAAATGTCACAAAATACTAAGAGGTATTCACCATATCAATAGAGGATTCAAAGGAAATTATGCCACATAAGACTCACCATATTATTAGGTTACAAGACGAGGGTTTGTGCAGTGAAGAAAATTCAAGATTGTGGGGTAAAATTGACAAAAAGGTTTATTCTATGAATTACATGTCACCAAATCAACAGTAAATCAGTGAGAGATATCCAAAGAACTTGAAGAAGAGGATTTTTCCTAAGATACTAGAGAAAATGGGTATACAAAAGAAAAAAAATCGTTGATGGGAACTCACAATTTTTGGAGAGATGGGCTCATGAAAGCAATGGTTTCATAAGGATAAATTTTTGTTTGGATTTGGATACCATGAGATCGCAGAAGTAGATCATAGAAGTGCCATGATATCAAATGGTAAGGGAATCAATTCTTATGGTGACATCAGAGAGAGAGAGAGAGAGCTAGGGATAAACAAGAGATTTTTACAGTAAAATAGAAGTAGTGCATCAAAAGGATTATCTCATAAAAAAAAAAAGAACATGAATAAAAAACATATTGTTAATCTCATGATTCATGACCTTGTAAAAGAAAGCACCAGATCATTGAGCTCACCAGGCCACAGCTCTACCATTCACTTTGGTCAATAGAATCCATTGCAGAATGGTACGTAGACATGAGATCACAATATGTCAACGGATATTGCAGAAAGTATGATGAAGAGGATGGATGTCCAAAAAGAAAATGTGGAAGTTGGGTTATAGAGGAGGAATCTCGCACAATCAGGGTTTTGTTTAGAACAATGAAGAAAAATTCCAAATTGTAAAGAATTCTTGACAGAAGGAAATGAAAACAAGTAGGATGCCCATAAACGGATTCTGAATAAGACATCACATGTTTTATATTGTTTATTTTAATATATTTTATTTAATGTTTTCTTTGTTGATATGATTCTTATTTTTGGGTTATGATTGAACATGTGGCAGAAGAAATGATAATATATCAAGGAAGTAGGACATAGGGTGACCAACACGCCATTGGAACATCGAACCAATCGCTAAATTCAAAGAAATACTTTTGCCGCATCACCACCATACCAATTTCTATTTTAATAAAGGATATTACCAGATCACTTGTGAAATCTCCAAATCAAGGAAGAGGGCATCATATTGGTTTACCCTGTTGGATTATTGAGAGGGGGGGTGAATCAATAATAGAAAAATTTAATCCTTTTTAACCATAAAATGCAAGTGTTACATCAATGTAGCACTATCATCCAATAGTTGCAGAGTAAATAAAAAATGAACAAATGAGAAATCATACACATACACAGTACACTAGTTTTTTTACATGGAAACCCAAAGCGGGAGAAAACCACATAATGCCTTTTCTTATATGTCTTTAAGAATTACATTCAATGGAAGCACCAACTTCCTTTGTTTTCAAGCTGCAACTGGAAGGATGCTCCAACCACCTAATTTCTTAGGCTACAACCTGAAGGAAGCTCCAACTCCCCAATTCTTTGGCTACAACCAGAAAGAGGCTATAACCGCCTATGTTCTCTGGATACAACCACATGTCATTTCCCCTTCCAAACGCCCTGAAATAAAAGTAGAATGATGAAACCAATGTCACACTATCACTGTGAGATATACTATTGTAAACTTGTACCAATCAACCTGTAATCAACCTATACCATAAACAAGTGAATCAACCATGCACCAACCTATACCAAACAAATTGTAATCAGATTGTACCATAAACAAGTGCATCAATGATGCACCAACCTATACCTCAACATGTACCATCAACGAGTGCATCAACCAAATATGTACCAATCATGCATCAAATGCACATAAACTATTACTCATCAAGATATGTATGTGCCAACTCATCAACTACTTGTCTCAATCATGTACCCAACATGTACCTCAACCAAAATCCCTCATCAATTTCATCATCCAAATCTGATTTGTAACTCCATAATATACTTGGTGTATATGATCACATATGAGAAAACCTTCCTTAACAAGAGACTAGCATTTTCATCAAATTTTACTTTAGTCTCACATGACTAGTTTTGGATTAGTCAACAACCCTAACCTGCAATAATCATAACTATGTACCTATAATGAATAAAGGTCTAAAGATAGTACACAATGTTCTTCAATGTCGTCTCTACAACTTCTCTAGGTTTCACTTCTAGGAACCTCCCAGAAAAGGAGTTATAGAAAACATGGAATACCTTGCTAAATTATGGCTTATTCTAGAGAGAGAATTTGTAGAGCATGCCCCACACGGAATATTTGTTTTGTTGATCTAAAAATTGTATACAGAATACTACATAATGTACTCTAACCAATACATTTTGTCTTACTGAATTTGGAACTGTTATGAATACGTTATGACATTTTTACCCGAAACACATGTTTTAGACTAGTTTCAGGACTGGCCAAAAACCCTATTTTCCACGGAGTGTAACTCCAAAAATATAATGACCCACAAGCTTATATTTTTATCAAAACTACTTGGATATGTTTCCTAAACAGCCTCCATATTTTGTGGTCTGAATCATTCTAGAAAAAACGTTATTGTGAAAATGGTGACATGACCTGTAAATAACATACCATAGAAAGCATCATCAAAAGAATTTATCCCCCCTTGAATTTTGGCCTTCTTTACTTCACCTTCACTCTGATATTTGGCTTAGATATCCTTTGATTACCTCAGTCACATGTAGATATTCAATATGCTCAAGTGTGATTAAAATGAGAGAGCCTTGCCTCTTATTTATACTTTCATGTAGCTTCCTCAAGGGGTTACCTTTTAACCATCATAACCCACTTTCCTTATTTTAGGGTCAACCCACTTCTAACCACTTGTCCACTTAGTAATTTATCCATTAATGTTATTGTTTAAATAATTTATTTTGCATCGTTTTTGACTTATAGTACACTCATCACTTCACTTTATTATTTAAATAATTTCTTCTTTGCAAACACTTTGACTACTTTGACCTTTTGGGGCTTCTAGATGACTCATGAGGGTTCCCCAACTTCACATGGCCATAAATCTGTAACAGTGAGGATTTATGTGATGTTCCACATACCACTGAAAAATTGCATGATATGTTTCATCCATCTAGAATAGTCTTACCTACAAATATATCAAAATGCATACCATTATCCATCAAACAAACTTGGGTCCATTGCCCAAACCTTTGTGCTACCGAAATTTTCTACTAGAATTTCTTCAAGGGTTGACATCAATGAAAACACTCTGATGCAATACTAAGATTTGATCCAATACTGAGGTCATGTCATGCAATACTGAAGTCATATCACTCATGCTCCCCCTATGACCATCACTCTCCCTAGAACCATGCCTTCGTGCTCTGCGTATGATAAATATCTCCCCCTTTGTCATCAATGGAAAAGGAATCTTTCCATCTGGGGTTGTTCCCCCTAACTAAAATGTCCTTGGGGATACTCCCCCTGACTGAACTCTTCCTGAAACTGATCTCCCAACCTGAAATATCCTCTTTATGGTGCTTTCTTTCGTAAATCTAAGACATATAAGATAAGCATTCAAAATCATTCATTTTGGAGTAGAAATTTCTCTGAGTCTCTGGCGAAGATACTCAAAGTCTTCTCTTGGAAGAGGTTTTGTAAAGATGTCTGACACTTGTTCTTTTGTGCCCACATATTCAACTTCGATGGTCTTCTCTGCAACTTGTTGCCATAGAAAGTGATACTTGAATGGAATGTGATTCATCTTGAATTGCATCACTGGATTATTTGAGATAATAATGGATCTTGTATTATCACAATAGATTGGAAAGGGCTCATCATACTCAACCTGTATATCTGTCAGAGTTTGTTTCATCCAACAACTATGTACAACATGTTGCTACTGCATTATACTATGCCTCGGTTGTAGATAAGGATATTGATGATTGTTTCTTGCTTATCCATGATACTAAACACTCACCCAAGTAGAACACTGCTCCATTGGTTCTTCGTCAGTCATCAATGCAACCTGCCCAATCTGCATCTATGTAGGAAATAAGTGATAGATCCTTTCCTTTTGGATACCATAATCCAAACTCTTTTATTCCTTTGAGATATCTGAAAATCCTCTTCACTTCTAATACATGTGATTCCTTTGGTGCTGCTTGAAATCGTGCTACCTGTTCAACTGCATGCATTACATCTAGTCTGGATGTTGTCACATATAGTAAGCTACCAATCATTGACCTTTATTTCCTTTGGTCTATATACTTTGAATCATCATATTTTCTCAACTTGCAACTAGTTTTCATAGGAGTGGTAACTAGTTTGTAATCTTCCATTCTGAACCTCTTTAGCATTTCTCTGATATACTTAGTTTGAGAAATCAAAATTCCTTGGTTTCTTTGACATATCTGGAGACCCAGAAAGAAGGATAGTTCTCTGAGTAATGACATTTCAAATTCATTCTGCATATCCTTTGCAAATTTCTGGCTTAACCTATCATCATCGCTTCCAAAAATAATATCATCAACATAAACTTAAATTAATAAAATATTATATTGAGTTACCTTGATGTAGAGGTTGGTGTGAATTTCCTTTTATGAACCCTGTTTGTTGTAGATATTTATCTAGTCTAGAGTACCATGCTCTAGGACCCTGTTTTAGACCATACAAGGCCTTCTTCAATTTACACACATAATATGCGTTCTCTGACAACTGAAACCCTTTTGGTTGTTCAATGTAGACTTCTTCTTCAAGTTCCCCATTCATAAAATATGATTTCACGTCCATCTAATACACTTTAATATTCTTGGAGCATGCATAATCTAAAACCAATCAGATTGCTTCCATTCTAGCAACTGGGGAAAATGTCTCTTAAAAGTTGATTCCTTCAACCTGCATGTATCCTTTACATACCAATCTAGCTTTGTTCCTTGTAACATGTCCATATTCATTCAATTTATTTCTGAATACCCACTTTACGCCAATCACATTCTTATTCTTTGGTCTTGGAACCAATTCCCAAGTTCCATTCTTCTCTATTTGATTCAATTCTTCATCCATCGCCTTATTCCAAAATTGATCCTTGTTGGACTCTTCAAAACTGTTTGGTTCAATCGTAGATGAGAGTGCTAGGTGATTTCATTCTGGTGAACATATTCTTCTTTTAGTCTCAACTCCTGCATCTTTGTTTCCAATAATCTGATCTGAAGGATGATTCTTATGTACTCGTTTGCTAGGTGTCTTTGGAGGCACTTGTTGAACTTGCTCTTCTACTTCTGTCTGATCCTCTTCATCTTCCCCTTCTACTTCTTCTTCATCTTTTGCTTCTTCTTTGTAAATTCGTTCCATTAATTCATTTTCTTCTTCCTTTAATTCTCATCCACCTATTTCATCAATTGTTACATTGATGTTTTCCACAACTTTGTTCAACCTTAGATTGTAACACGTGTATTATTTCCTTGTACTTGAGTAACCAACAAGTAGTCGTTTGTCCATACGAGAGTCGAACTTTCCCATTCTTCCATCTTCTCTTTTGATGTAGCATTTTTTTTCCAAATACTCTGAAGTGCTTCACATTTGTTGGTCTACCTTTCTATAGCTCGTAGGGAGTTTTTTTAGTGTTGTTTTTTAGCATTAATCTATTTTGAATGTGAACTGTTGTATCCACTGCATGTGTCAAAAAAATATCTGTCAATTTGGAATCCATTAGCATTGTTTGAGCCATTTATTGTACTATCATGTTCTTTCTTTCAACAAATCCATTTTGTTGAGGTGTCCTAGCAACAAAGAATTGCATTTTTATTCCTTTCTTGTTGCAGTTTTCCATAAATTCCTTTGAATGGAACTCTCCTCCATTACCAGATCTCAAACATTTGATTTTGGAATCCATTTCATTTTGAATCCATTTCATTTTTTTGAATCAAAAGTAACTTTATGACCCTGGTCACACATTTGACTCACACTTAGAAGATTATGTTTCATATCTTCTACTAGTAGAACATTTTCTACCTTGATATTCTTGTTTCCAATTATGACTGTGGCTTTTCCGATGATTTTTGTTGAATCATCATTTCCGAAGGAGACTGATTCATCTCTTTCCTTTCTTAATGTAAGAAACTTGTCTTTATCACCTGTCATGTGTTTTGAACAGCCACTGTCAACATAACAACCACGTTTCTTCTGTTTATCTTGTAGAATGAGTGTGAATTCTTCATTTCTATACTGATTCTAATTTCTTATCCACCTTCTCTTCTGAGGTTCCTGTCTGTGACTGTTTTTGTTTTTTTGTGGTTCTCTAGGAGGGGCTGTCATTATGCAATCTTTGGCCATGTGTCCAAAGATTTTACACTTGTAGAATTCCACTTCAGTGCTCAATGATTTAAACATGTTGTAACTTCTTCTCTGTGTTTCACTAGGCCTTCTTGGATAACCCTTTTGTGTATGAATTTCAATTTTTTTTATGTTCCTGCTGTTAGATCTGCAATTCATATCTTTATGTCCAAAATTATTGCATGCATAACATAAACCAAAAACGATAGTTTGATACCCGGGAGTTGAAGATCTTCTAAAAGGAGTTGCTCTTATGAATCCTTCTTCTTCCTGAGTCCTATTTGTTTTTGTCTGTCATTGATTCTAAAATACGAATCTTCTCGATGGAGGAGTGTCACTGTAATCTTCCTTGTAGGTCCTCCTATCCCCATTGATTGTTTATGCATAGATTTTTGGATATGCTTCTTGTTCTGTCATTTTGGAGCTTGATCCCTTTTCTATATGAATGTATCCAAGTCCGGACTTGTCATGATGAGACTTTTGACTGTTGATAATGTCATCCAAAACTTTTGAGTTGTTTTGCATATTTTTCTTTTGAAGATCCTTTCTTAATGTGACAATCTCTGCTTCCAAATTTCCATTGATCTTGTTTCTTTCTTCTAGCTGTTCCTTGAGTGCTTCTTCAATTTTTTTATCTTCTTCTATTTTAACCTTCAAATTTGTGATCATTTGTTCTAGTTTTTGAGTGTCTTCTTTCTTGTCCAGTTCCTCTTGTAGCTTCTTGTTTTTCTTCTTTTCTCTTCTTATAACTTCTATGGAAGTCAACAATTTATTCTCGTTAATCAACTTCTGCCTCTTTGTATTCTTCTTCGGTGCCTTCTTTATCAAAGTCTTCCACTGCCATGAATATAAATCTTTCCGTCTCACTATCACTGACTTCATCTTCATTTGATGAGGATATGTCTTCTTTGGTGCAGAAGCTTTTCCTAAAATCTTTCTTTATGGTTCTTTTTCCTTTATATGTTTGTTTTCTATTTGAGTAATCTTCTTCATTCCTCTTATTTTTCTTATGAGAACATTTGTTATCAAAATGAACAATACCATCACAATTAAAACAAATCAATGGAATGTTACCTTTATATCTTCTGTTGGTTCCCTTGTTCAATCTTCTGACAAAGTTGGCCACTTCTTCATCATCTTCCGAGATGTCACTGTTGTTGCTATGTTATTTTTCTTTTTGTTTTCCCTTTTTCTTTGACCATTTGGATGCTTTGAAAGCTGCTTCTTTTATATCTGGATTCTCCTATTCCTTTCTCAGTTCATATGCTGTGAATATTCCATGTAGTTCATCCATGATTATTGAGTCTAGATATGCTCTTTCTTCTAGTGTTGATATCTTATGATCAAATCTCATAGGAAGAGATCTTAGTACCTTTTGAACAATTACAGATTCTTTAATTTCTTCTCCCAATCTTATGATTGCATTTACTGTTTCATCAACTCGTAAGAAATAAGCTGCAATATTCTCATATTCCTTCCTCTTTAGTTGTTTGAACTGACCTCTGTAAGTTTGAAGCTTTGTTTCTTTGACTTTTGAATCTCCTTCATAAATATTTTGAAGCTTGTCCAAAATCTCTTTAGCGGATTTACAATGTATAAATTTTGTGTATACCGATTCACAAAGAATTTAGAAGTGCATTTGTGGGTTTGGAATTATTTTGACCGAATTTAATTGCTCTTTCATTTGTCGGCAGAACTATTGCTTCTTTGTATCCATCTACAACTGATTGCCAAATTTCAAATCCTTATGCTTGTATATATGTTTTCATCATTCTTCTCCAAAATGCATACTTTTGTCCATCAAACTGTGGTATTCCATTTTTATACATGTTGTTGCTATCCATGATCTACCTTTCAGTGGTTAAACTGATTTCTAAATGAACCTGCTCTGAAACCAATTGTTGGATTACTAGGGGGGGGGTGAATCAGTAAAAGAGAAATATAATCCTTTTTAACCATAAAATGCAAGTGTTAGATCAATGTATCATTATCATCCAATATTTGTAGAGTAAATAAACAATGAACAAATGATAAATCATACACATACATAGTACACTGGTGTTTTTACGTGGAAACCCAAAGTGGGAGAAAACCATGCAATGCCTTTTCTTATATGTCATTAAGAATTACATTCATTGGAAGCACCAACTTCCTTTTTTTTCCAGTTGCAATTGGAAGGAGGCTCCAAACCCCTAGTTTCTTAGGCTACAACCTGAAGGAATCTCCAACTCCCCAATTCTCTGGCTACAACTAGAAGGAGGCTACAACCCCCTATGTTCTCCGGATACAACCAGAAGGTAGATACAAGCACTTGTCCTTGCTCCGTCCAACCACCCTGAAATAAAAGTAGAATGATGGAACCACTGTCACACTATCACTGTGAGATATACTACTGTAAACCTGTACCAATCAACCTATAATCAACCTGTACCATAAACAAGTGCATCAAAGATGCACCAACCTGTACCAAACAACCTGTAATCAACGTGTACCATAAACAAGTGTATCAACCATGCACCAACTTGTACCTCAACATGTACCATCAACGAGTGCATAAACCATGCACCAAATATGTACCAATCATGCATCAAATACACATAAACTATGACTTATCAAGATGTAACAACATCATCAACTATACACCTCATGTATGTGCCAACTCATCAACTACTTGTCTCAACCATGTACCCATGTACCTCAATCAAAATCCGTCATCAATTTCATCATCCAAATCTGATTTGTAACTCTATAATAGACCTAGTGTATATGATCACATACCATCAAACCTTCCTTAACAAGAGACTAGCATTTTCATCAAATTTTACTTTAGTCTCACATGACTAGTTTTGGATTAGTCAATAACCATAACTTGCAATAATCATAACTATGTACCTGTAATGAATAAAGGTATAAAAATAGTACACAATGTTCTTCAATGTCTGGTCTATAATTTCGCTAGGTTTCACTTCTAAGAACCTCCTAGAAAAGGAGTTATAGAAAAAATGGCATACCTTGCTGAATTTTGGCTTATTCTAGAGATCGAACTTGTAGAGCATGCCCCACATGGAATATTTGTTGTATGGATCTGAAAATAGTACACAGAATAATACATACTATACTCTAAACAATACATTTGGTCTTACTGAATTTGGATCTGTTATGAATACGTTATGACGTTGTTATCACTGAAATTTCGTCCGCACAGGGCGACAAGAACTCCGCATCATCAGCACAGAAAAACAGTCATTCATGGCACAAGGATTAACTCCACAGCACAGCAAAAGGGTCAA
>JZKD02S1595287.1:0-10046 GCA_000966675.3 Picea glauca
TATCTCATTATTGTAGCTACTTGAAGTATACCTTGTGCTAACATTCACTGGCCTTTCTGAAATAACATTTCCATGACGTCTGAACAACAACATGGTGTTTTCCTTATGGAATGTGTAACATTGCTCTTCCTCGACATCCCTATCACCTTCATATATAATTTATTGAGCTTGTGCATGCATGAGTTCATCCTCAAACAAGATTGACAATATTGACCAAAATCAAACTTCCTCTGCAAAAAAAAACGACGACCATTTTGATCCATCATTGTGGATATATCTGGCCTTTTATTTCATCCAAAGAAGTATACTTAAGTTGTTGCTACTGTTGAGAACTCACCAAGGATTTGAGAGGAATTTCAAAATCTGTAATATGAGGTGAAATCCCTCAAATTAAAAGGCCCAAAAAATAAGTTTTCATTTGGCAATGCCTTTCCATTGTAAAGTCTCCTTTTTGCCTCCTAAAGGAACTAGATTGATAATTGTAATAGAGTTTATGCCTATGGAATGATTTATAGTCAAAATGTTTTCTAGAAAAGTAAGTTTTTGTTCATACACCTTTGCTATATTTTCGGATGCCACTGGAAAAACTAAAACATGCAGTTTGCAAATAGTATAGTGGTTACCTCGCTAATAAATCAATAGCAAGACAAGATAACAAATAGTGAATGCCTCCCCATGTGGCAAGAACAAATGGACAATTTTTCAAGTCTTTGTTGCTATCTCAAAAAGGAGGCTATGAATATACCACCAAACCTTTCAAGCCAATTAAATCTATTTTTCACCCTTAGAAAAGAATAAGAGACCTTTAAATTACCCTTACACAAATATCTCACTGACAAATTCGACAAAGATTGCTTACAACAAATGTTACATATGAAAACAATCAAAGGGCAAGTCAAAAGCTACTCTCCCTCCGGAGATTAACATCTCCCCGGGCAATTAATTTCATAGAATTTATTTGTTTATGAGCAGCCCAATCCTTTGTCTTTAAGTCCTTTGATTTTAGCTTAATGTCAGGTACATTGGATTTATCTGTTGTAGAGCAAAAATAGGGGAATGTTGCAAATAGGACCCAAAATGGGGATCTGGAATATATGGTTCCATTTATTAGTTGACAGGCATGATACAATGGCTTTGAATATGATGGGTTATGTTACTCATTTTGAATCCTTTACAATGATACATCGATCATATGGATAAATAGATTGAATGCATTAAATGGATTTAAGAATTGAGTCATGGTTCTAATAGGTAATGATAAAATCGTAATGGATAATGGGTAGAAATGTGTTTTTGGTGATGATGCATGGGTGCAGTCTGATAAATGGGCTTGAACTGAAATTGTATGAGGATATATGATGGTAGATGATGATGTAGGAAATAGTTATAAGTATAGGCATATGATCAAACATAGGATACAAAAGAACAAGCTAAGAGTAGTTGTGTTTATTAATACATTTCCTTTATCTTTAACAAATTAGAAAGATTTCAAAAACACATTCTTACCTCAGATTTGCTCATTCATTCATACTTACAACTATGACTTGGCTCTGGACTATGTGAAGAATGGAACTTTGGATAACACGACAAAAAAATGACCATATCCCAATGTTCTGAAGGCTACTTATTGAAGAGAGATTTGATGTGAATGTTTGGAACTTTGAAGACTAATCAAATCTGTGTTTAAGCTTGCAACAAGCTTTTGGACCACTTGAATGTGGAGAATTATAATTCTATGCTCGAAGACTTGCAAATTCTTTTAAAATTTTTGAAATTATTGGTGGAATGCACAATGCAAATGGAAACCAAAAATTGTAGGTTGATGTTGGAGACTAATTATGCTACAGGGAAAGATACTGCAACAAGACTTACACCCCCTTTTTACTTGCACATTGCTGCTGAAAACTGCAAACTGTTGTTAGGATCACAAACAAGATAGTCTTCACCATAAACCCATATCTTAGCACAATTCTATCTATGTGAATAAAATTTACTGAAGTCGAACATAGAGAGAATTCGTTGGATTACTGACCATTAATGGATGTCGTTAACCAATGCGAGATGACTCACCATTAATGTCAATGAGCATCAAGGTGACTAAGTACATCCTGAAAGGTACGAATGAATGTGTTGAAGTCAAGTCATCTACAAGCTCTATGAATCAAGATACCTTGATGATTTCCCATTGTTGACAACGAGGAGGTCTGCCATTGATGTATGCAAGTCCCAAGGTACTCATATTGTCTCTAATATTGATCCTAGATGATGTGTTAGAGTCGATGGGACAATATTTGTCAAAAGGTGGGTCTTAAAGAATCCCACATCATCTGACACGAGGAAAAATATAATGATTTGAAGAATACAAAGCATAACCAACAACTGAATGCATAATTTATTGTGAGTCTTTCCTACCGGTTGCCCAGTTTTCAAGAAAAACTCATGTCCAGTTGCGTCAGTAAACTGGTTTTCACAAATGAACTTATTATTCTATTTATTTATTTATTACATTGTCCTACTCTATTTGGAAAAATAAATCATTTTCTCAAGTGTAGGAGTATTTCCAATGTAGCCATGTGCGTAATAGGATTACAAATGTACTCACATTTTAGTTTGAAAAATATACTTTAATAAGTACCAGACCATGAGAGACCAACTGCTCTGATGATAATGTCAAGAAATACTGAAGGATAGAGTGGTGCTTCAGCCCGATGGTTGTCTAGAACCAAAGTTAAATGTAGTCATGCTACCCTTGGTTTGCTTGTTCATCAACACTGCTTTGCATGCCCTCCTTCGTCACATCATTCAAATCTTTTACTATTTGTTGATTGGTCTCTTGAACATCCAAAGAATCTGATGACAAGCATGGTATAAATTCCTCATTCTCAGGTTCTTCTATCTGCTCTTCATCGAATGTTGTCCATGGATTTTCGGTCTCTTCCAGATCTTCTTGATGTTTCTCATGGAACTTTTGCTCTTCTTTCACTTCCCAGGATGCAAATATGTTCCTAATTGCTGTCAAGATTTGCTCCTCTTGAGATGTAGATATGTTTCTAGCTGCTGCTAGGATTCAATAGATTTTTTGGAGTAACATCCTTCTATACATTCTTTAACATTCTTGAATTCTCGTCATTATTTGATCACCCCTGTCTCGCAACATGGATTAGTGCATGGGGCTCTTACAACACCTTAACAATAGGGAAATCAATGAAAGCACACTACTTAAAGAAAATTTTTATTTTCCTTATATCAAACTAAAATAAGACACATTGAACCAACACGACTAGGGATCAAAGAAACTCACTAAAGTGAATGCGACAAGCTAGAATCCTTGCAGAAATTCAGAAGCAAGGTCACCTTCGCATCTTACCATTTCTCTTCCTCCAAGTCTTAAATGTTGGTGCAACAAAATTACACGTAGAAACAAAATCTGTAAGTGCTCTAATCCTTTTAACACCTCCCTAACAACAATGCCAAAAATGTGGGGTTATTTATATGTATAAATCCATGACATTAAGTCATCAATCCATGAGCTCATAGAATTCAAGGCAAGCACAAGAAATGCAGGAATAGAGCCTATTCTAGCCTATGTTAGCAACTAATGCCAGAAAAACACATTTCAAGGTGCAATAAGTGAAATCAAATGACATATGACTAAAGATATCAATCCAAATCACAAAGCACACTCAACTCATGAAGCAATCTAAGGGAATCAAAAGTAAATCTCAGACACCTTAATCTTGCATTCACCAATTTATATCAAGATGAACAAGGGCACTGCACACTATGTCAAGATGTGTGGTCTATGCATGAGTATGTTTTCTTATGGGATCTTGTTTAAACGATGAATACTTAATACTTCAATGTGTGAGAGAATAAAAACAATTAAGACTGGGAATCAAATCTATGAACAATAATTAGTTCATTCGCTTGAAGTTTCATTAATGCCTTACAATGCAATCTTTCACTTGAGGTTTAAGTGTTGATGCACTTGAGAGATGATTAACTTATCAAACTGCACGAGTTCCAATCATTGCAATTTAACTTTTATGAGGATGCATACCATTCAAGCTATCACCCAAATTGGTCAACAAAAGAGTTGAACTCTTTCAAACCGTTACTGATCAAATGTTGGAATTACTAGCTCAAAACAACAAATGATGAAATATGTAAACTTAAAAACTAAAGATGCAAACTGCTATGTCAAATGTGACAAGTCTCTATTGGTGGAACTGCACTTTTGCATTCAAATCACTTGTCTCTGTGCAACTATGAATCAAAGAGATTCTTGCCATTCATTTTAACATATGCATTCATTCAAAATAATATAACACAAGAACCAGATCAAAACCAGGTATTGGTCCATTAAGAACTACTCTTTATCAAGGATTGAAGTACTTTCTTTCACCTAAGTGTTCCTGTACTTTCATAATGATGAGTTCAGCTCTCAAAAGTCCCAATCACTCTTACAAACCAAAATGCTTGGAATTGCATCAGTTCAAAGAGAAACACCATACATAAAATATCAAGTTGGATGAAAATGGTAAGAAAACATGAATGTGAATTAAAGGAATTGTTAATCTTTAAAATGCAAGATGAATTACAAAGTTACTATTAACAAAGTGATCCAAATCAAATTGAAACTCTGATATCAAACCAAAATAATAACTAAACTAACATAAATACAAAATTAAGTATGCATCCCAAGTTGGTGGGCCCTTTCCAACTACGAACAAGCTTATTTACTTACAACAATAGAATCAAATAGACAACAGGGGTCAAAGCTGAGATTTGTATTATAGAAACAAATTTCTCAAGTTACAGGGCACACATCAATCCATACAATCGTTTCGTAACAAAGATAACAACAAATCACATTGATCTCCCTCAACTTCAATTCAATATACTAATATGTTTCCTCCATACAATTTGATCAACATATTTATACAAAGGAGTAATGGAGGAGGATGGAACCAAATCCCCCAAACCATAACTACAATCGAATATGGTTTTACAAATTAAGCCATTTTGAAAACTGCATGCAACAACAAATCTGGGCAAACCCATATTAGATATTTGTCCATATCTCTCAAGTCATTCACCTTCTGAAGAATCCTCCTACTCATTACCCAAATTAAGCCTTTCTGCACAAAACCCATGTTCTAGAGTTTGGAGATTCGTGCTCATTATCTCAAGAATCACGTTGGAAGTTAACTGCAACTAATTTGACACGTTTTTACTAAAAACCTTTGACCACGCCTGGAGGCTTCCATGTGTGACCTGAGCACGAACCAAGCAACATGCACCATACTGACATATAGATCTTTGAAACCCAGGTGGTCATTTTTCAATTGGAGATGCGAAAGTATGCTAACAACCAAACTCAGGTACATGAAGTGAATTGTTGGTACATGAACATAACTGAGAAAATCATCATTAGTAATATATGTTCTAGAAATTGAATCTAAGCTATCAAAGACATCATAAATCGATAAAATGCACAACATTAACCTCTTAAAGTTTTTTAAAGGCATTTGACTTCAAAAACATGAAAATACATGGTAATAGGGGTAATAACTAGGTATATGGATGAAGTAAGAATAGACAAAGAGCCAACTAACAAGTGTAAAATGTGTCAAAATAGTGGCTCAAAAGGACCTGTACCTCTCCTCTGCCCAAGCTACCACCTCCTTCTTAAAATTTTTGAGAGCCATCACAAACTATTCCCCAACAGACATATCCAAAGAAGGATCGAACACCTTCCAATTCTCCTTGACCAACTAAGTAAATACCTCTTCTTTTAACCACTTTGGGTTAAATTTGAAGGGGATTCCAGGCCTGGTTTCATCCATGCCAAGCTCAAGGAAAATGGGGAAATGGTACAGGCATCTGTTTGGATCAATGCATGATCTATACTGTAGAACTTGTTGCAAAACCAAATTATGTACAATAAATATGTTCAGTATTTTAAACACCCCTTCCCCTCTAGGCCTGTTATTGCTCTAGGTGTGACCAATTTTGAGAGAAGACACATAAACTAATTCACCAGATTCCAAACGATTACCAAAATACTTTGCAAGACGATCAACCCTTGCATTCCCCCCCGTATTTCCCTTCTACTCAAGGTGAAATTCAAATCTCCCCCCTATTGAGGTGAGGAATGATAAGGTCCTCACTCAAGCATTTTTTAATCTCATTGGGCTAGATGATATAGGCGAGAATGTTACCCTGGGCTTATAACTTATTCAAAAATATTAATCAACACTCAAGAAATAAGTTCTTGGGTTGATTTTATTATCAAATTGTATGCTTTGCTTAAAATTAAAGAATTAAAAATATAAAAGTGTTTATGTACGAAGTTTATAAAATATAAATGAATAACTACAAGAAGATGTAAATTTGAAATTTAGCAAACCATAAGTCTTAAACTGAGAAGAAACCATAAATCATTTTATTAATAACTTTTTTCAGTTACAACCAAGTTCTTCTTTACAAACCCTTGCGAGAGTTTGGACCAGAATCAGACTTAGAAGTCTATGATGGTATTTAGAATCATACAAAGACAATTGGTGTTTGAAAGAAAAAGACCAGGACTAAAACAATTTGGGTCAATCCAAGCTATAGGCTCATTAGAGTCTTGACTTTGCAAAATAGTCTTAATTAGAACTGAAAATGAATTTAAAAATTCTAGTCAAACTAAACAGACTCGCAAGATAACTGAATGACCTTCTGAAGCATGTCAAAATTCTATGCTTCCTAGTCCTTTCTTCTTTGCCACCTTTAGAGTAATCTTGCTGTCAACAAGAGGAGTTAGCTCTTATAAAACTAAAAAAATTAAAGAATGAATATCATGAATCTCACTTGAAACAGGAGAAAACCTTACCAGAAGAATCTCTCTCTAATATATCATGTCCTCCTTGTCCTTGCTTTCCTTCTTTTATTCTCCAAAAGGTAGTTTTCAAGTAGTTCAACCACCTTTAGTTACTAAATTTAAATAAATTTAGCTCATAATAGGACATGTTTATTTATGATAAGGATAAATAATAAATACATATACTAATTAATAGGTGGGGCCCCTTTAATGTCTTTACTGGTTTTATTTTCCATCATTCCCTTGTTCCTCCATAATTATATCCACACAATATGCACACATCATCATTCACACACACACACACATGTGTGTGTGTGTGTGTGAAATAATCATGCCCCATAATAGTAAACACTTGTATCTCCAAAAACTTTAAAAAGCATGATATAAGTTTCGCAATAATAATAATAATAATATCATCTATCCAAAAATATATATACCTCAAAGTCAAACTGATGTCACCATGGAAAATAAAATAGAGTCAAAAATAATATTTCTTGTTTGAAGCAGACTCTCTTTGTCCGCTTCCCTCTGACAATGTTGCCCTATGTTTGATTAAATTTGCATCAACAGATTTTTTCTCTTCACCCTTTGATACCTCTGGGTGCATGTCATCGAAAGTGATATTCCTTATATCATCTTCAAGCTTTACAGGAAGGGACTTAATAGTATGAGAGGATGTCTTTGAATAATCTGAACTGAGAGATATGGTAGGCCACTTTCCTCTACTCGGTTCTGGCTCAATAGCTAAGGCTTTGTAGTTCTTTGGGAGATGAGAAGAATGCACATGTGAAGCTCCCGAAGCGACAATCTGAATTGGTTGTAAAGGAGGAGGAGGGGGGAGAGGTAGTGACAAGGTAGGCCAATGCCCAACACTAGAGGGATGGCTAACCAACATGTTATTCCAACCATCATTGACTAGAGGTTCATGAGGCTGCATATGGGGCTACTTGGGAATGTTTGCGATACTTGAGTGAGGCTGAAGAGGGGGTCTGACTTGTTCCTGAGGGGGATGACTATCTCACAAGGTTTAAGTAACCATTTGGACCAACTAGTTAAATTCCTTAGAATTTGCATCAAAGTGGATGGAAAAATTCGTCCTCTTATTTCTACCTCTTTGCCAAAGTGTATTGGGCCCTCTATCCATGTTTCCTCTATTACCCCTGTTTTTAGAGCGATTATTGCCTCTGCTGAAAAATCTCATCTATATACACCATTTTCAAATTAGTATATATACAAGAGACAACATATATAACATCTAATACACTTTGTCAACATGATTAAATTTGGCTTTGAGGGTAGCATGACTACATAGCATAAAAGGGAAATGAACGGGAAAAATGGGTACAGGGACAACAACCAAACTCTGCAACCATCAACTCTTATTTTGAAATCTAAATTGAAAATCTTTTATATATGCAGACCATGTTCTTAAAATATGAATAGGAAATCATGAAGAAATTGTTCAACTTTAAACTTTACAACTATGTCTACATATTTTCCTCATAAAAACAATTAGCTCTCAATCCATTCCCAACCATTTATACATGTTGTATATAATCATCAAATTCTACCTATCATTCATCATGCTGCTAGAGAAACTTCTGGATCAAAACCATGTGGAGTTTTGAAACGTACAATGTTTCGAGTGGACACTCCACCCATCATTAGTGACATGAAAAGCTGATATGTAGTAAAGGAGTGCCGAGGTATATAAATATAACATGATAGAGATTACCGTTAATCAGTTGGAATTAGCCATTGGCATCAGGTAAAATATTAGAGGAAAGATAAGAATAATTAAAAATGAAGAAGGTATTAGAAATATAAAAAAATTGAATAATTTAAATTACCGTTGAATAAATTGAATGACATTAATTAAATTTGTAACGATAATATATAAATTGGATGCAAGATGAGAGTTATTGAGCGGAAAATCCATATATTAGAGTATTCAAATGATATAAGGATAAAATATCAAATAAAAAAGAATTTATAGAGTAGAGTATTCAAATGATGTAATGATAAATTATTAAATTAAAAAGAATTTATATGATAGAATATTCTCTTGATATAATGTTAAATTAAACAAAAAGGGTAAAAAGTTAGGGAGATATTGGAGATATGGGGATATGTCAAAAAACCTTAGAGTTAGGTTAGGAAAGGGGAAATGAAGGAAGATTAAGGGGGATAGTAATAAATTGATGATCCACGTGGATATTGGTGGCCACCCACCTATTCCAACTCGCTCCTCTTGACAATTTTTAGTTCAACACATTCTTCTGTAATTCTTTGTAATTGTGGGTTCTACACTTCCGGGGCTGTCTGAAGCCCTACACAACTTCCAGGTGGAGATTGATGGCCGCCTGTTGACGGGCGAAATGGACCGTTCGTCAACTGGGAGAGTGGAACCGGTCCGGGGTCATCTAATAACCCAAGTCGTTTGGGATGAACCACCCTGACGGGTTTAGCGGCTCCGTTAGCCGATCTAAGTCCTAAGAAAACAACTCTAAAATAACTAATCTAACTAAAAAACAATTATTAAAACAAACTAAACAAATCTAACTATTCTAATCTACTATCTAATACTATGCTAACTCTAAGAAATTAAATATCTAACTACTAACAGAAATAAATCTTATTCACAAATGTACAATATTTACAATTTACAGATTTGAATGAAAACCTGAAAAACTCATTCGTATTCTGTCCTAAGACAGCGAGAGCTATGGTTTTTTGATTTTTTACGATTTTATGAAAAAGAAACAAAATAAAAACTATCTAAACTAACAACTAAGATACTAACTCTAACTACAAATATAAACTACACATATATCTAACTAAACTACTTAAATTATACTAACAAATTAACTATCAAATAAATAACAAACTGACCTGAAGAAACGCTCCAGATTCGTCATGTATGTAATGATTGTCTTAGCTGATCGGAGGGAGGAAACCCGCACCAGATTATCCACGAGCTTCTCGTAAACTAGAAGCTGATGTGCTCTTCAAATGCAATTACAGGACAAACAAGACATAAAAATTACAGCAATCTTATGATTTATAAATCTTCACAGTTAGATAAATCTGTATGCAAAGATCTATACTAAATGATTCAATTAACGAAGAAGAGAAATCTGTGATTCATTAACTGAAACAAAGTAATTGTTGTACTTTT